>JBBIGA010022135.1:0-14407 GCA_037576975.1 Alestes dentex | reverse complement strand
ACCTGTCTCTCTACCTCACTGTGTCTCACCTGTCTCTCTACCTCACTGTATCTCACCTGCCTCTCTACCTCACTGTACCTCACTTGCCTCTCTACCTCACTGAACCTCACCTGCCTCTCTACCTCACTGTACCTCACCTGTCTCTCTACCTCACTGTACCTCACCTTCCAGCCAAATGCCCCCTTTACCTTCCATCTGTCATTTAAGTCTATATGTCAACCAGCGCCTTGCATTTTACTGTACATCCTCAATTCTATTACATTTGCACATTTCAGATCTTTTTTTGTCTGTTTACACTTGTTTACACTTCAAAATTTATGTTTATTTGAATATATTTTTCTGCATAATTTTACTACTTTGTTTTAGCCTTTAATTGTCTCTTTAGTTCATTGTAACTATATTGTGCAGTCTCACAGGTGTTTCAGGGGCACAGTTCACTACACAATGTCCTTGTATGACTGTGTCTGTAGAAATAAAGAATTAAGTTTCCTGAATCTCAAAGAAGATTGTCCAACCATTCTTCGTTCCCAACACATTGCGTAACTGTAGTGAGTCACAGTGCTGCCTTCCAAGCAAGAGTGTGAGGTTTGACTTCTACCCTGGGTTGACACACCACAATACACCTATAAGACTCCTTGGGCAAGACTCACAATACATTTGTTTACACCTATGATATGCAAAAAACTGCAAATAGGGTAAAAGTCTCCGCCAAATGCTGTATATTTAAAATGATCTCAACCGCTTATCTTTAACCGGGGTCACGGGGGTCCTAGGAGGAGAAAATGCAGAGAAACACCTCCATCTCAGGACAGACACACAGACAAACACAGTCACACAGTCACTTCCAAAATATTAAATTAAGCAAATAAACCACAGTTGTGTATAAGTCAAAAGAAACATGTTATTTGGCCAGAGATGCCCTTACTGACTGTGTTCAGTTGATTACAGAGGGGCTTTTTCCAAGCAGGTCTTACAAAATGTTTTGTCCAAGCAAGTCTTACAAAATGAGATTTGGTCTGTTAAAGTACACACATGCCTTTGGCTTCTTTTCAAGTGTCGTTAATAGTCACCTTTCTGGGGATTGCTCATTCTCAGCCGCTTATATTGAAGGCTACTAAATGTATTTTAAGCCTTATCTGGAGTTCTGCAGTTCACTGTGCTCATTGCGAAGAATCTGTTTGCCAAGACTTATTAGAATTAAGTGTTTTGCCACTTGACTGCCTGATCCACTTAACTTTGCTTTCTCAATTGTTATAAAAGCTATATTATATTTTCCCCCATATATTGTACTGTATACACATGGTGCAATTTCACTTGCTGCGCACACACACACACACATACACACACAATACCATGCACCACATACATCTCAGATCAGATCAGGCGAGGGGGAAAATGATAGCATGTGTGAGGTGCAAAGTCTGCAATGATGAAATGTGGTAACACTCAGTTCATAGTGTGTTCCATTCCACAACTTTATAACAGTCACTGTTACAGATACCTGGAAAGGCCAGTTCATGGTGGAGTTCAAACTAAGATCCAGTCACTATCACTGGTTGATGTCATGATTTGATTTGACGCTGCACAGTAATGTATATTAAAAACAGACTTCATTACAGTCAAGCTGTGCAAAAATCAGCTACAAAATCCAAAAAGGAGACAAATGAATATGGCATTAATGTAGAAAAAAGTTGCCCTTCAATTCTATTGTTAGACGGCCAGACAGTGCTGGACGTGTCAGCATATTTGCTACATTCTCCCTTTCCTTTCCAGTTTGGCACTTTGTGACTGAAAAAATATGGTTTTCATTTGGCAAAACAGCTTCTCTCCCAGGCCTGCCTTTTCTTACATGGCAATAAATGTGATTAATTTAAATTAAAAAGATTTTACATGTAAAGCCTAACCCAGACATTACTTCATTACATTTTTTTAACATATGAGGAAATGTTAGATATGAAAAACGGCATGCAATTTTCATTTTAATGTTCAGTATATATACAGTTGTCCTCATAAGTTTACATACCCTGGCAGAATTTATGATTTCTTAACCATTTTTCAGAGAATATGAATGACACAAAAACTTCTCTTTCACTCATGGTTAGAGGTTGGCTGAAGTCATTTATTGTCAAACAACTGTATTTACTCTTTTTAAATCACAACACAAACTACTCAAATAACCCTGATCAAAAGTTGACATACCCCAGTTCTTAATACCGTGTACTGCACCCTTTAACATCAATGACGGCTTGAAGTCTTTTGTGGTAGTTGTGGATGAGGCTCTTTATCTTCTCAGACGGTAAAGCTGCCCATTCTTCCTGGCAAAAACTCCAGTTCCTGTAAATTCTTGGGCTGTCTTGCATGAACTGCACGTTTGAGGTCTCCCCAGAGTGGCTCAATGATACTGAGGTCAGGAGACTGAGATGGCCACTCCAGAACCTTCACTTTATTTTGCTGTAGCCAATGACAGGTTGACTTGACCTTGTGTTTTGGATCATTGTCATGTTGGAATGTCCAAGTACGTCCCATGCGCAGCTTCCGGGCTGATGAGTGCAAATTCTTTGATAACTTACTGCGTTCATCTTGCCATCAATTCTGACCAAATTTCCTGTGCCTTTGTAGCTCACACTTCTCCAAAACATCAGCGATCCACCGCCGTGTTTTACAGTAGGAATGGTGTACCTTTCAGCATAGGCCTTGATGACCCCTCTCCAAACGTAACGTTTATGGTTGTGGCCAAAAAGTTCAAGTTTAGTCTCATCACTCCAAATGACTTTGTGCCAGAAGGTTTGAGGGTTTGTCGCTGTGCTGTTTAGCATATTGTAAGCGGGATACTTTGTGGCATTTGCCTAGTAATGGCTTTCTTCTGGCAACTCGACCATGCAGCCCATCTTTCTTCAAGTGCCTCCTTATTGTGCATCATTAAACAGCCAAAGCACATGTTTTCAGAGAGTCCAGTATTTCACCTGAAGTTATTTGTGGGTTTTTCTTTGCATCCAGAACAATTTTCCTGGTAGTTGTGGCTAAATTTTAGTTGGTCTACCTGACTGTGTTTTTTTTCAAGAGAACCCCTAATTTTCCACTTCTTAATTGGAGTTTGAATACTGCTGATTGGCATCCTCAATTCCTTTGACATTTTCTTATATCCCTTTCCAGTTTTCAATTATCTTTTCTGAGCCCGGTCTCACGAGTTTTCGTGCAGCCATCACGAAATACAATTTAATCAAAATACGTGCTCCGATCACGATTTAGGCCTTTTTTCGTGCTAGGACAACGCTTCACTACCCGGACAGTAGGAGAGAAATAATCAGTTGATTCCTTACCTTAACCTAACAATAACCTTAACCGTAACCTTAACCTTAACCTTAACCTTAACCTTAACCTAACCCTAACCCTAACCCTAACCTTAACCTAACCCTAACCTTTACCTAATCCTAACCTTAACCTAACCCTAACCTTAACCTTAACCTTAACCCAACCGTAAGAGTCACCAGTTAGTGCAGATACTGGTGATTTAACGCAGTGCGCATGAAACTACTTAGGGTAATGTAGCGTTGTCCTAGCACGAAAAAGTGAAGCGTTGTCCTAGCACGTAAAAAAGCCCTTAATCGTGATCAGAGCATGTATTTTGATTAAGTCGTATTTCGTGATGGCTGCACGAAAACTCACGAGATCGGGTTGCTTTTCCTGCAGATCCTTTGACAATTGTTTTGCTTTCCCCATGCCTTAAAATCCCAAAAACGTCAGAGCAGCACTGGATGAAAGATCTGTGTGTGTATCCAGTGCTTGTGATTTTAAAGGGCCCATACCTACCTTTAATTTTTCTAGTATTCTCAGTATTTTCACATTTCTCTACATGTGTGAAATCGGTTCCTGGTTTGAAATCTGTTTTGGACCTAAAACACAATTTTTTTACATGAACATTTTAGAATCTGTCTTAATGACTTATAATGAAGAAGTCTTTCATTTATATATAAATGGTTCTTCTAACTTCAGTGCGAGTGGTGGAGCAAAACCATTGCAAACTTAACAGGAAGAGGTACATACATTCATTGGATTGTTGTGACACCACAAACACAATGAATTCAAAAAGGTCTTTTTTGCAGCTTTGTTTCTATATGTAGAAGGTATGGAGTGTTTACATACTACAGTAAACCCTTCTTTTCATTGAACAAAATGAATATTTCAGTGAGAAATGAGGTTTTTCAGTGTGTTCCTATAGTCCATCGTTGCCTTACGATGGGCATTAATTCAGGTATGAGATCCGGATCTCATTCAGTCCACTCATTATAAAGGGTGTTCGGTCTCTCAATCGGAGCTGATCACATTTCACATCTCCAGTTGGGTGGTGGAGTTAGTCTGATGCACTGTTTTCAATTTTCCCTTTGCTCATTGTACTTTTTATGAGAGACATGTCATGCTGAGGAGGTGTGTGATGGATTTGATTCAATAGAAACTCCTTTTGTTGGGTCATTACATCCTGCCTCGTCAGATTACTCACACACCATGGCACCAAGAGCAGAACTCATCATTACTTCTGCCTTCCCACAGCAGTCGACTCTCAGGATGCCAAAGGCTTTGGGGCTGGTTCTCAGTGTCATTTTGCAACACCCCTTCGAGAACAAAAACATGTTTTTGTATCAGACATGCAATAGCACTGAGAAAGACTAAAATGCGTTTATATCATACACCTAAAACAGAGGTTGCTTTGGGTCTTGGCCTGGATGGAAAAATTCTGAGAAGAACTCATTAGTTTGGAGGTTCTTTAATCTTAAAAAAGACTCGCAGACTTCATTTGTATAAGCAGTTCTTCAAAGATCTATGGCACTGCTCCAAAGAACCCTTCTGTAAACCCACTCATGTTGAACAAGCAAATTAAGCACGACAAGGAAAAATGTCAGAGAACTCATAAATTAGGTTTAGTTATAATTGGGATTAAAATGTAATGTTACCCTTTTTTGAATATGTGTCATTTTCATACTTTTATTCACAATTATTTAGATTTTCTTATGTATTGTTACAAACCAGCTTCATACCAGCACATTACATTTAATTAAATCAATCAAGTAACAAAAAACAAACACTTTTTATGATTTAATTGACTTGTGATTGACTTTGATTCATACTTTCAAGAGCAACAATGAGGCAGCACAACTCATGCTGTAAGACAGGGGGGCAGGGGGCAGTGATAGGGGAGGTAAATGTGCTGGACTGGGTTGTTGACTGGCACTGGTTTAATACCATAAACAAAGCAATTACATCAAATATCATAAGTAATAGAGTGCATTGTTCCACTCCTACTTAATGAACTCAAGTGTAATTTATATATTGAAAATAAAGCGATCAGTAGTACAACTGTACAAAAGCTGTTAATCTATAGCAGGTAAATTGATTTGCTTTCCAAATGCTGTTTAAGTTCCTTAGCTCGTATTTAACTTTCTGATAAGCTCAACAAGGCTGATAAATTTGCTTCTGGATGCTCATAGCCATAAACTTAAGAGCGGCTGTATTGTACACATGAAAATCCACCTAGGCCATGTTCACATTATAAGCCTTAATGCCCAATTCTTTTTTCTTTTAGATTTTTGCCTTGATGATTCGTATTGTTGTTTATAAGTGACTCATATCTCTTTCTGGTGTTAACCTGTGCCCTGACATGACGCGCATCAGTGATGTTGTGTGGGTGATACACGTGTCCCATGAATGATGACACAAACGGATCAGCAGCACAGACCTTCATCAGCTCTGAGAAGGTGAAAAAGGCCTCATGCTTTAATGCTCCTGCAGTGTTTACTGGCAGGGTCAGCTACTACTGGTGTACTAAGAACATGATGTAATACAGTAGGAAAAAACTCATGAATTCTAATGTGAGCATTCTCACATGGCCATGAATCAGATGTGGACCCAATCTAGGACCACATATGGAGGTGGCTCAATCTGGTTTAGATAAATCTGGGTTGGATTTCCGCACAGCTCTGAAAAGACCTGATCTGTGTCACATTAAGTCAGGGGTGTTGAACTCCAGTCCTGGAGGGCCGTGGTCCAGCACGTTTTGGTGATTTCCCTGCTCAGAAACACCTGGTTCACCTCGCCAGTTAACTGTGTATTGAATGTGTTTGAGGAGGAGAACCATCAAACTGTGCTGGACACCGGCCCTCCAGGCCCGGAGTTTGACACCCCTGTATTAAGGCAATAAATCCTGTTTGTTCCCAGTAATGTGAAAACAGTTTGAACAAATCTAGTTTGGCAATGCATTTAAGGAGTAAATTTAAAGCAACAGTTTGCATGGATCTAATTAAAAGTTATGCTTTGAACAACTTGAAATCAATCCTTTATTTTGACTTTATCTAGTTATATGTGGTACAACACGTGAGAACCTTCATCTAAATGTTTTGAGCTGATGGCAAAATTTTAGGTTTTAAGTATATTTTATGTCGCTTCAATTTACCCAGAAAGTTCAATCAATTAAAAAAGATAAACAACGGGCGTCATTTCTAATAATGCTATACAATGTTATATCTGTTAGTACCTTATTTTAATGACATTTGGAATAAGCTTTTTTAAACGTGCAGGTTTTTTTGTCTCCTGTCATAATGTAACGGGTGCGTATTGTTCTAGTGTGGTTGCTTGCACGTGTCTTTGTCTTTCTCAGTGTGTTCTACATTGTGATAAATCACTAAAATGGAGGGACAGGATCTGTCTAACTACAGTTTGATGTATATATACATATATATGCACACACACACACACACACACACACACACACACACACACTCACACAAACGCACACACACACACACACACACACACATTTCTAGGTCATGGTTTTGGTTGTATTCAAACTCAAAATCACATTGAAGCTGCAGTGAGTTAAGTCTACAATGCAGATAAACTCATGTTAGGCTGTACAGAGGCTGGATCACTGCGTCTGTCGTGCAGTGTATGAAACACTTGAAACAATTTTGAAACAACTTTTATTTGGTAGCAATCATGATCAAATGCTAGAGGGTGGGAATCTTCATGGTTACTGGATGCAGCACATGTGTGGTCGATTTGTGCGTACGCATGCCTGTGTGGGTGCATTTTGCTGTCGCTTGTCTGACATGATAATGAGGGCGATATATTAACTTTCCCTGGACTCGTGCCCAGTATAAACCATACAGACTGTGTGTTTGAATATATACGCAGAGCTCTGCTCACAGCCCCTCACATCTGGTATATAACGTGGAAACAGAGAGGCCAGATTTTAGTTTGGGTGTCCTGTTGCAGTGTCTACTGCAGGCATTGGGGACGTACCGCTGACAGTAGTTTAATGCAAAATTGAATTTGCACAGTTTTTCAAATGTAGACAATCAGCCAAGACATGTTTTGTGTCTGGGATCTGCCTCTTTAGTTCTAGAGCTACAAGGCTAATGTAGCAAAGAAGTAATAGAAACTTGTGCCCCAGTGTTTAGCACCGTGGCTTCCTTCTCAGTGTCGTCTTCAGACAGAAATGACTCGTCAGAGGACGAAGACAAAACAGCTGAAATGCTTCGCCAAATTGTTTGAAAAAACACCTCACGTGAGCATTAAAACATTTTAATGATGTTTGAGTTTGTTTGTTTTTTCAAACTACCATTCCTTGTTTTTTTTCTCCAGCTATTTTAATTGACTGCACATTTAGAAGGTTAATAGAAACCCACCAAGAGTTATGTATTCCGTTTCAGTGTGTGTGTGTGTACAACATTTTTTGATAGTTTTGATAAAGTAACGTGGCCCCTGATAGCCTGATGAAAGATAATCATTTGATCATTTGGTGTTTTTCAGGGTTCACGTGCAGCCATAGCAAATCTCAGGCTACTGGTTGGTCAGTCCCCATTTTTGTATTTTGTAATCTGGATACAGTTCCTCCCAGATGAACTAGTTTGGTACCCGTTACATCAACAAATAGGGTTAGCTTACGAAATTAGCGGTCTGGTGGTTAGCCTGAACAGGGTGGCCTGGGATGGAGTCAAATTCTCGGCCTGAATTATTGTTTCCGTTTGCACCCTGTACATTAGCTTCAAAACTCCAGCTCAAAACTAACAAAACCACCCTCAGGCACCTCCAAGCAACGTCCTGAAAATATTTGGCCCGATGGAAAATTTATATGCATTATATTAATCGTCAAACTATCACTTTGAAAAGTTCATGATCAAACATTCCATAAAATCCACTCAAAAAGGGGGTCAGAAACTCCTCTGTGTCAGACACTGTAGTGTGTAATGTCTCCTGATCAGTCCAGGGCTCCACTGTGTAGCACCTCATCAAGTGTGTGAGCTGGTTGTGCAACACAGACTCCACACAGCAGGAGACTTCTTCAAGCAGGGTGGAAAATATATCCTACACAAACAGAAGTGTAATAAAATCATCCAGAAGAAAAAAATATTACTAGACAAACTCTCTACAGAGCCAAAACTGCCCTCATTGAAAATTCATAACCAATTACTGAATTAATCCAGTCATTTATTATTGCAGAATACTTCATTAGTTAAGTCATGGCTCAGGATGGGTGGGACTGAGGATCAATGTTTAACTGAGAGCAGGCAAGAAATGTTTTTGTCCACCAGCATGAGGTTAGCGCTGACATACCAGAAATCCCATAAGGGTGCTAACAAAATTAGCATTACTGTAAAGGTCTCATTGTTCTAGTTTTTGACCAAGTTTTACGGTACAAACTGAAAGCCTCGGTCTAATACTCACAGTTCATCTTGAAAGGAGTAGTAGAATTTTTTTCACATTTTTAGGTCCTTATTAACAAATTAATGACAAGTCAGCTTGCCAGTAATGTGCAGGATTTGATTGAATGATTGATTGATTGATTGATTGATTGACTAACTGAGCTCTCTTCATCCACCCACATAAGATCCATAAGATTTTGTTTTTAACACAGTGATGAAATAAGAATATTACTACAGTACTTAAGAATTTAAACACAACAAGGTTTATGTTTCATAAACTATTCATTTTTTAAACCCAGAAATCTCAAGACCTTCTCTGAAGGTCTAGAAAACCCTTGGAGTTCTTCTGATAATACTACTACTAATAAAAACTACAAAAAATAAACTATACATGAATTATATATGTAATTATCATCAATACCTCACTTACACAAAAAATAAAGCAAGATACAAGGTTAAAGACATTAATTAATTAGGATCAGGAAAAAAAAACGAATGCATATTATGTAGTCATGACTGCAATTAACTGAAGTGTGGGCTTGCTGTATTAACCCTGGTCATGTTGAGTTTGTGTCTGAGAGCTCAGGGCCGGCTAGAATTGTTCCGTTCTGCTGAATATGATTACCATAATGATGGAGGCACTTTTGAACGAACTTCTAATCAAATCCTCCGCAGCGTTACAGTGGCGTTTGTGGGAGGGAATCACTTCAGGTGATAAAAGAACAGGTTACAGGAAGATACTTACCTTCAAACACACGGGTGATGCTCAACAGGGTGCAATTATGTTTTGCGTCATGAAAACAGGCCAAAAGCCACTTAAATAAAGGTTTGACTCCATGTTAGAATAAGCACATGCAACAAGTATGTACTCGCTTCACACAAACACAATATCAGCTCTAGTTTACTGCCATCTGCTGGCTCATGCACACACTTTTCGAAAGACTCTGGGCTATAAATTTCTGGTGTCAGCACCTGGGTTCATGGTCCTGGTAGTTACTTATAATCCTCCCTACACACACTTCCTGATTCTTTTATCTTTCAATCAAAGTAAACTCTATATTTCACAGATCACCAAGGGAGGAGAGGAAAACTGGAAAGCCCATGGTCAGATAGAGGAGAGAAAGAGTCTGTCCTATACACATTAAAAACAGAGCCAGCAAAAATGTTGCTGTGTTTTCAGAGTTGTTCACTTTACCTGCATACATACACAAATACATAAATACATACATCCACACATTCATACACACATACACACACACATAAATACATACATACACACATACATAAATACATACATACACACATTCATACACACATACACACACATATAAATACATACATACACACATACATAAATACATACATACACACATTCATACACACATACACACACACACATAAATACATACATAAAAACATACATACACACATAAATACATATATACACACATACATACATACACACATACATACACACATATATAAATACATGTATACACACATACATACATACACACATACATTCGTACATACACACATTCGTACATACAGGTAAAAGGAACAGCATTGGCCTTCACTGGGCTATGGGCAGTAGGCAAGCCAGTGTAGGTTTGATGCCTTGGGCTATGCTCTGCTGTGTCCTGCCATTCATGTGGATATTACTTTGGCATGGACCACCTTCCTAGACATCATTGCCGACCAAGTACACCCCTTCATGACAAAGACTTCAAGGAGTAGACTTGGCCTCCAAAATTCCCCGGATTACAGTCTGATCAAGCATCTGTGGGACGCGCTCGACAAACGAGTCTGCTCCATGGAGGTCTGACAAACATACAGGTCTTGAAGGATCTGCTGCAGATACCACAGAATTCCTTCAGAGGTCATAATGAGTTCATGCGTCAATGTGTCAGAGCTGTTTTAATGGCACAAAGGGGGCCTTCAAAGATTTTAATCTTCCCAAAAACTTATCATATCCAAAACCGATACAAATATATACAACAGTTTAGAAAGGAAATTTCCCCAAATATGGTATTCATTTCCACAAAAAAAAAAAATCACAAATGAAATTCTAATAAATAACTGATTGATTAGCCAAACTAAGTGCTGGATGTGTGTTTTGTAGGTCAATGACCTTATCTTCCTTTCCATAAGAGACCAGGCCTCTGATTGCCATATGTCCTTTCACATTTCCTTACACACCTTACTCTTAATCTAGTAAATCATTACCACACTGGTTTCTTTTTGTTTCATTGCTGCATTAAAACAGTCTACTTGTTAAAGTTGTTGTGAATAAGATTTAAAGACTGAACGAGTTGAAAGCTCCCTGAGGGTGAAGATTCTGCCATGTGCTCGAAAGCTTTTGAGTCAATATCAAATTTCCATTTTTTTCCCTTCTCGCATGGCTTAAAACATGGGAGGAGTTATGGGGTGTGTGAGGTGTAAGGTAAGAGCACAGGTGTGGTCTGCAGCAGTGTGTGTGTGTGCATGTGTGGGTGCTCAGTATTATAACATGCTGTAACAGGACTGCCTCTCCCACATGAGCACAAGTTTATCTCTCCGGGCTACAGTTCACAGAGCTGAACAGTGTTTTATGAATCTAATGTTGTAGAATACGAACTGGGTTGCTTCTGTAAAGGGATTTTTACAGCAAAAACCACTGAAAATGGACACGTCGCGTATTCTGCAGAAAGGGCCCGAGTACCTGAGGAAACAGATGGAGCGGGAGAGGGAGGCCACAGGCCGCAGTGCCGCTGAGCGGTTGGCTGCGACCAAACCTGAGTACATCCGAAACCAGCAGCCTTTAGCCTCAGAGACCGTCAGCAACACCAGCTCCTCCGACCAGAGTCAACCAGCTCCCAGCAGCCCGGGTACTGTTTCTGGAGAGAACACGAATGTGGTAAAGAGAAACAGCAGCAAGAAACGACCTGACTCGCTTTTACTGTACCGACACAAGGGGGAGCTCTTGAAAGGCTCACCAGACGGGAGTAGTAAGAAACTGACCAAACGGACGTTACTGGACAAAGACAAAACAAGTCGGCAAGAGTTTGATAAGTCTGATTCTGAGGCTAATAACAGCCAACGGCTAACCCAGGATGCTAACGGCAGCGATCGAGATCGCGATTGCAACCGTGAGAAGGGCGCTAGGAAACCAAGAACACCAGTTGTGGGCAGCTGGGAGGAAACTGCTAGAAAACCAACAACCACAGTTACAAGTGATGAAGAAAGTGTTGCTAGGAAACCAAGAACAGTGGTTGCCAGCAACCAAGAAGGCATTGGTAGGAAACCACTGACAGCGGTTATGAGCAACCCAGAGGAGGCTGCTGTGAGACCAAGAACAGTGGTTGCAAACAATCAGGAGAATGTTGCTAGGAAACCAAAGACAAGTGGTGTTGCGAGGAAACCGACAGATGGGAGTGATCTCCAGGACGTTGCTAGCAAACCACCAACGATAACCAGGACTGAGCGCCCCAGCCGCAGAAACAGGGTGTCCCGCTCTCACTCTGACATCAGCTCACGCTACTCCAGAAACTTCGCAGACTTTGATGCCTTTTTCACGTACTGTGGGCTTGACGATGACATCATTGATCAGGTGGGGAGGGCCAATTTCTACTACTGCTCAGAGGCCACAGGGGAGGAGCTTATCGGCTCCAGTAGGTTCAGGAGCGTGAGTGTAGTCGACTCGGACGACGGCTTCTCGCAAGGCAGCAGTAACCGTAGTGATGGGCTTCAGGAGGACGAACTACCAGACTTGAAAAATGGAAAAGGCCCGTCAGTCATCGAACGCAACGCTCGGGTTATTAAGTGGTTGTACAGCTGCAGAAACGCCACCCAATCAGGAAAAACACTGCGAGATCTGGATTAGCTCTGTCTGAACACAACCTGTCTACCGCACTGTGATTAGGTTTGGTCTAAGCTAATATATCGTCTATGTTCATCTCTCTTTGTCTCAAACCAACCCCACAGTGGATTAGTTTTTATAGTCTGTAATTTTTTAAAACTGTCACATATATATATGCTCAACTTGTATATCATAGCAGCTAATTGCTAATTTATTGTTAGTTAACTTTAAGGGAAGGAAAGCCGTCAGGTCGCCCCCTGCTGTTTTTGTTCAAAGCTTCCAGTGACAGTGACTTGGAGGTGGTGCGCATTACAGGTTAACAACATAAGGTGTCTTAATTGACAGTAATTACAGTTTTATAAGTGCAAAGATGACAAAATCTGGCACACAGATGATGTTACTATCACACATCAGTTGTACTCCAGTCTTCACAGTTATGTTGGCTGGAAGGGAAACAAAAGTTGAAACTTTTGAGAGTAATTTTGTTTAGATGTTAATCAACTATCAAAAAAGTAAATGGCAAAATTCAAAATATTCTAACTTTAACAAGCATACAACGTAGTTTTGCATAGTCTTTCCCCATACCCTACCTAATGGCTATCAAAAGGTGGACACTTCTATTTAACATTTTATTTAAAATGCACTAATTATGTATTACTGATAATGTGTACAAATGGAGTGGAGTTCATTGTTGTCTTTTGGCTTGATTTTCAGTGTGTTGATTTTTGGCTTGAGATACAGTGTGGATGTCTTAAGTGGATGATGGTTTCACTTCCCACAGGATAAAATCTTCACTGAAACACTTTCTAAAACATTTGAAATAGTTTGAAACAGTCAGATATTTCACCACATACACAACTAGGGGTCGATTTGAGACATGCACAAAGAATGTTACAGCGTTTTTCTTAATACCTCACAGGTTTGATATCTCTATCCTCAACTGCTAGTGTCATTGCTGAGGTTCCCTTGAGCAAGGTATCGTCCCACTGCTCCCTGGACACCCCTCATTGGTAGCAGCCCCCTGCTTCGCTTGGTTAAATGCAGAGAAGGAATTTCATGTCACGTTATTCAAGCTGTGTGATGTGGTGTGTTCACGTGTGACTATAAGGGGCCACTTTACTTTTACTTTACTTTATTCTAGTCAAGCTCATTTTCTAACTGCTCCATTCAAAAACTTCTCCTTTCCTTTGGTTACTGTTACTTCAGGTTTTCAGGTTAATGCATGTTGCACCCAGTATTGTGTTTTTTTAGGGGTCTTGGCTTCATGTTATGTTTGTATATGTCAAAATGAAGTCAATGTCGTGTTGCTATGATAGCTGTAGTTCAGAGTTAGACAGTTAGCACACTGAAGCCCACCAGACAGTGATATTTGTCTGGCAGCTGTGGAATCCAGGGGGTCATACCAACCTGCCTCTGGGCTATGGAAAAATATGGCCTAGAACAATCAGTATTTGCTTTTACATTGCGTAATAACTGACAAGGGACTAGCCCATGTTGGTTCACACCCATGTGGCTGCATATAGTCAGTACAACGGTCACTAGGCTTAGTTGGCATGTGCTGATAAAACTGCCGGTACGTCTGGGTTTGGTAAATGCAAACTTACTTGATCATCTGACCAAACTGTATATGGAATTCATTACTCACATTTCATGTAACAGTAAAAGTGTAGCAGTATTTAAATGTGTTAAGCCTATTGCTGAGAATTTTCCAACTGTGTATTTATCATTTTTGTATAAAATCTATTCTGTTCTAAAGAAAATATATTCTGTAAAATGTTCTGTAGAATATTTATACACACCCACACACCCAAACCCCCCCCCCCCCCCACCCCCACACACACCCCCCTCCCACACCCCCAAAACCACACAAACA
>JBBIGA010022116.1:0-14409 GCA_037576975.1 Alestes dentex | reverse complement strand
CAGTCCATATATACAAAAGGTGGATTGAATGAGTCTTTTCAAGCCTGTCTTTAAGGAAAAGTCTTTATAGGTCTGCCGGCCACGCCAGCTCTGTTCCTGGTGGTCTTTGCTTGGTTCTCCCTGGGCAGGGTTGGCTCCCAGGCTGGCACCTCGCTCCCCAGACCACCGACCAGAGAATCCACACCAGGCCTGAAACACAAAACAAAAACTCACCTGCCTCGCACAGCAGGTGGAGTGCCCATTAAGCATTAAGTACATAGACACAGTATACAGGTACACTAAAAAATGATTAACTCACATGCACAAAGAACACACCAGTTCGCATGCAGGTTTGATATGGTTTTGCTGCTGCTGCTGCTAGCTTAGCCTAGCCTCCTCTGCTTCTTTTATAGAGGGAAAAGAGATAGGCAGTAAAATCAGTAGCGCCCCCTCTGGGGAAAACTAGTAACGGCACCAAGCTGTTACACTCCCCCCCCCCCCCTTCATAAGAGGGTGTGACCACCCCGTAAAAAGGCTTAATGTTGGCCACGTGCACCGTAATGGCCTCCGGCTGCCCCACAATCTCGCTTAAAACCTTTGTTTTATTTGGCTGGCCCTTTCCACTTCGGCGCAAGCTTGGCAGTGAACGAGCTTTCTGCCATGCTCTCCAGGTAAGCCCATACCAACACCAGCTCGCCCTCCGTGTATGAGACCACTCGACGCCAAGCGTTGTAGTACTTGCCCTGGCGTTCTTGGGCCCGTGTTACAGTGGCACCCGAACAGGGACCACCATTTCACTGTGTATTTTGTAATGTTGCTGCTGTTAGCCTTAGCTTAGCTTCTTGGCTATTAGCGTTAGCATTACCTCCTACCCGTTTACACCGAGACATCAAGCACTCACAACTTCCAGCCATATTTCCCCACTTTATTTTGTCCAGCACATACAATCTCAACCACACTAAAACTTCCAGTATGGACACGTCCGAAGCGCGAGCCGAGGTGCAGCCAGAAACTTCTCGGCCAGCTGATTGCACTGCTGGTCCTTTGTGACCCGGCGCGAGCTAATACAAGACCTCATCCACACCCTCAACAGCCTTTATCTTGAGTCTGAGGATGAGGGGTCTGACGATGGGAAAAGAGGACCAGTGAGAGGCAATGCAATGGACCCGAGCCTTGTCAAGCCAGTTGAGGAGCTGCTACCTCCACCGCCTCCGCCAGTGGAGGAAGAAGAGCCGAGTCTCGTCACCTCTGTGCTCGCTACTCGCCTCAGCCACCTAGAAATAGCTCTTCAGGGTCTGGAAGAGAGGTTAGAAAGAGGGGTAAGCAATCTGGGGGAGCAGATGAGAGAAATGCAGCGACAGCACTCAGCGGACATGGCGAGCTGCCAGCGGCAGATACAGAACGCTCGTGCCGACTTACAGCAGTTACGCCAAACTATAAGACATCCATGCGAGGTACAAGTAGGACAGGCAATGGTGGGAGGCTTGAATAGACGTGACGCACCGCTAAAAGCCAGTTTCGTCCCATTTCCCACTGCACAGGCTGTTTCCACTGCTCCCACGGTTCAGCACGGCTGCCAGAGAGTAAACAAACCGCACGAATGTGGGCAAGCTGCTAGGAGGCAGACTTGCAGCTCTTTAGGTAGGGCGAGTGAGCCTTTCTCATTTTGCACCTCTCCTCATAAAATAACGCTGTACATGGCTAACCCATTACCACAGGTGTCCAGCGCGGTGACCGAAATGATCCACTCCCTGGTCAGCAAGGCCGACATACCTGCAGAAAATAAAGACCAACTGCAAGAGCTGCTGGAGGACTGGCCCAGGCTGTGTACGGACAGTATTGGACATACCACAATCATTACCCACCAAATCCACACCACGGATGAAATCCCTATCCGGAAAAAAGCCTACCCAGGACCTGTGCATAAGCAGCAGATTGTAGAGGAGGAAATCAGCCAGATGCTGGCACGAGGGATCATCCGTCCATCCACCTCACCATGGGCATCACCGGTAGTACTGGTGAAGAAGAAGGATGGTGGGACTCGCTTCTGCGTGGATTTCCAAGCCCTGAACAGCAAAACACTGCTGGATGGGTTCCCTATGCCACAGGTACATGAGGTTTTAGAATCCCTGTACGAGGCAGCTATCTTTAGCACCCTTGATCTGCGGAGCGGGTACTGGCAGGTGGAGATGAGCCCGGAAAGCATCCCAAAAACAGTGTTTGTCACCAAACTCAATCAGTACGAGTTTCTGCGGCTTCCGTTTGGACTTAAAAATGCCGCAGCCGCCTTTCAGAGACTAATGACCATCGTGTTATCTGAGGTGATTGGCAAGTACTGTTTTGTGTATATTGATGACATTGTGGTGTATTCCAGAGACCTCGACACTCACCTCAGCCACCTACAGAGTGTGTTCTCCCTGCTTCACGCGGCCGGCCTCACACTCAACCTGAAGAAGTGCAACCTGTGTCAGCGCTCTCTTTCTTTCCTGGGACATGTAATATCAGTGGATGGGATTAGGACAGAGCAGGCCAAAGTGGAAGCGGTGCAATCTTACCCCGTCCCACGCAACATCAAAGAAGTGCAGTGCTTTTTGGGACTCTCGGGCTGGTATCACCGGTTCATCCCCCATTTCTTGGAGCGTGCTGCTCCTTTGCACGCCCTGAAGAAAAAAGGAGCAGTGTGCCAGCAGAATGCCAAACCGCCTTTGAGGACCTAAAGCAAGCCCTGCAAAGTTCTCCAGTTCTAACACCGCCTGACTTCGACCGACCTTTCATCGTCCAGACGGATGCCAGCAACGTGGGTCTGGGGGCTGTACTCACCCAAGAACATAATGATGAAGAGCATGTGGTGGGCTATGCATCTCGGCTGCTCCAAGGGGCTGAGAGTAAGTACTCCGCCTCAGAGAAGGAGTGCCTGGTGATGGTGTGGGCTGTGGAAAAGTGGAGGCAGTATCTAGAGGGTAAGCCGTTCACAATTTTAACTGACCATGCAGCCTTAACTTGGGTTTTTAACCATCCAAACCCATCCTCTCGCCTCACTAGATGGGTACTCAGACTGCAGGCCTTCGAGTATGTGGTACAGTACAGGAAAGGGCAATGTAACACCGTACCTGATGCCCTGTCACGCTGCTCGGAGGAGGAAACCACCAGTGCACACCTGGCCGTGCACCAGAGTGCCGACCAGAAGTGGGACCTGACTAGTGACTGGGGTGAGACGGAGCAGGCCCAAAGAGCTGATGAAAGGCTGCAGGCACTGTGGAGAGAGGCTGAAAGTTCACGTCCAGACATCAACAGAATTCATTTCTGCGTGATGAATAAATACCTGTACAGGAAAACCCCCGGACCAGGCGAAGGCGGTCATCTGCAGCTGGTCATTCCTACACCCTTGCGGGCACAATATCTTCAGTATGCCCATGACAACCCTCTCAGTGGTCATCTGGGGAGGATGAAAACCCTAAGAAGGTTACTGGAGGTGGCGTACTGGCCAGAAATATGGAAGAATGTTTGGGAACATTGTAAGAACTGTACCACCTGTTAAGCCCACAAACCTCGAATCAGCAAACTGGCTGGCTTAATGCAGAGTACACCAGTGGCAGAGCCAGGTTACATGCTGGGGGTAAACCTGATGGGGCCCTTTCCACGGTCCTCCCGGCTGAACGAACATCTTCTGGTCGTGGTGGACTACTGCAGCAAGTGGGTGGAGATGTTCCCTCTGCTGGCTGCAACAGCATCTGTTATAGCCAATATTTTAATAAAAGAAATTTTCACCCGTTGGGGTACTCCGGCCTACCTCGTGTCTGATAGGGGCCCGCAGTTCACCTCCCAGCTCCTCCATTCCATCTGCCGCCAGTGGGGAGGATCACAAGAGCAGATCCTTAACCACAGTCCCACCAGCTGCTCAAAGACCCCTGCCTTAGAATGTCACCATGACACGATACTGAAATGGTTAGCAACATGTCTCTATATCTCATGATCTGTACCGCAGTTCAGGCTATTCCATCAGTTTGAGTCCTGCCTGGACGCTGGGCTTATTATTCTAAAATGCTAGTTCTGTGCGCCTACACACAGGTTGTAAACAGTATCAGGAGGCAGATAACTTCTCAGAACTTCACAGAAATATTGTTCTCCAGAATACAGTGATACCTTGACTTATGAGTGTCTTGCGAGTTTTTCGAGATACGAGTCATCTCTCAGCCAGTTTTTTGGTTTGAGTTAAAATTCTAAAATTCGGGTGACGAGCATTTGTGTTTGCATTTATTTTGCAAAAGTTTGTTTATCCATCCATGTGTCCAAAGAAAGTGAGTACGAAGGACAGTGCTGAGAAGAAGCAGACAAAGTACATTAAATTAAAGGAGCAGAAGGAGTCGATGAAGGCTATAACGGCAGACAAGGGCATTAAAATATTTTCTAAACAGCGGACATCTAGCCATGAAAATATGGAGAAGAAGCTGGTTGACAGAGAAGCAGCTCGCAGGAGATCCCGTAATGGAGGATACAATCTGCAAGAAGACTCGAGCTGTTTGCGCCGATTTGCTGCAGCAGATCCAGGCTCAGTGGACGAGGCATCGGACAAGCCGTTTAAAGCCAGTTGGGGCTGGTTTGAGAATTTTAAAAAGAGGACCGGCATTCACTCGGTTGTTAGGCGTGGTGAGGCAGCGAGCACCGATATGAAGGCAGCTGAGGATTACCTCAAAACTTTTGCCACAATTATAGCAGCCGAAGCATCTTTAAGTCGTCTGATCTCCAAATGCTGTACATTATTTTTGTTTATTGCGGTACATTCTATTGTATTGTGTTTCTATACAATATTCATTATTTATAAGCCTATTTTCTTATTTAAAAACATATAACAAAAAATGCAATGTTTTTGGAGGTCCAGAATGGATTAATGGCATTTCAATTCATTTCAGTAGGGAAAATTGATTTGACATACGAGTAATTTTAGTTATGAGCTCCGTCACGGAACGAATTAAACTCGTAAGTCAAGGCACCAATGTACTTTATTATACAGTGCAGGACATCTAAAAACTTTTTTCATGTCTAGTTGTTTATTGTGAATAAATCTATAGCTAATGAGCTATCATTTCATCCATGGTGGGTGCCGCAACTGACACAGTTCAATATCTCAAAAACTGCCGAAACATAAAAAAAATTTTAATTTATGTTTATACTTATATTAAATTTTTTTTTTCAAATAATCTACAGATCCATTTGACCTGCTCAACAAAATGACCACAAATAGTCTATTAAAATTCAGCAGCCTGTTGTCACGTGTGGGCCGTGCCTGTTCAGGAAAGAGGCGCAGGAGCAGCTTTCTTTATTTACACACAAAACAAAAGAGGCTCGATGGCCCAGAAACACAAACACAGGGAATCCTGAATGAACAAACCCAGGGGTAGAGTGAGGGAGAACCGACAAAAACCCAAACACAAAGCCAGCCTATTTCCAATGGAGGGGGAGGAGGCAGGAAAACAAAAAAAGGGCTCCACATGAGGGCCCCTCCCATGCGTCTGGGGCTAGGCCCCATTCAGTCAGAGCTTCCATCAGGGATCCCCTCTGAGGTGGATCCCCTATACCCCCCCCCAAAAAAAAAAAATATCTGGGGGAGATTCCCGGGTCTCTAATTCTACCAAAGCCCCCACAATTCAAGAACATTTCCAGGAATTTTATCTGTTCTTGGCTAGATGTATGCTGTGAACTGGAATTGTACACCCAAATATCACAAAAAATAAATAACTTGCAACAAGAAACAAATCCATACATGGAAACACCTCCACAATTAATCCATGCTGGGTCTTTTCAGGCCATAAGCCGCATTCATTCATTGATTCATGCCTTCATTCATTTTCTGTAACCACTTAATCCACACTAGGGTCGCGGATACCCGGAGCCTATCCCGGGATCAACAGGTGTGAGGCTGGAAATCACCCTGGTCGCGGCGACACCCCACCGCAGGCCATAAGCCTCAATTCAACAAATTTGTAATTCAAGTCTGACTTCAACTCATGTGACTGGAGTCCCCATCTCTGGTCTTGTTATGAATATGTTTCCCTAGAATCATCATTAATAATGGGTCCATAAATGTATTTCAGTATATCCAGTATATTTCACTCCTTTTATCTAATCAGAAACGACCTCTGAAAAATTAGGTCTTTTTTCTGAGTTCACCTTCGGTCAGTTCAGACACACTTGATGAGATGATACTCTGGAGAGACATCATCTTCTTCTTTGGTATGTAGGCGCGCCACTGTGATCTGAGTGCCATCTGTCTTTGTCCAAGAGGCAGGGAGGTCACAATCTGACACTGATCACATCCTGCTCCCATCCTCCACACGACTGTCTCAGAAGTGACGTACATGTCTCAAACACACAGCAGTGAGTGAGAGCTGCTCCAGTGTGTTTTCTGATTCTGGAGATACAGAGGTGGACGTGCCTCACACGCAAGAGGAAAGCATTACAGTCCTTTAGAAGTTGTGAGAAAACCCTTGAGCCGCTTCAAATATTTGTCTGCCCACAGATGTCTCAATCACTCAGCGTCAGTTATCAGCTTGTCATACAAGTTCCTCAGTATATTCCAGTAAACACACTTTCATCCTCTGCGTCTGCAACTTTGCATAAATGGACAGAAAGATAAATAGCCTGGGCTTATCAAACAGTTTGGCAGGAATTAAAGGAAGTTGGGCTTCATTTAATGGACCAAGTCATACGTCACTGTTGTGGAAACAATATAGTGTATCTCCAAAAAAAGGCCACTTCACAGGAGAAGGGGGAAAAAAAACCTTCTTGACTTTCGATGTCAGCGTAACCAGAGGTTTGTTTAATCCATTCAGGATCATTTCTATTGGTCTCGACATCATGAAATTTGACTGTTTGTCTAAAAAAAATAAGAATAAAAATAAAAAAGCTAAAGTAGGAACACAGGGTTTGGTTTTGACAGCGATGATGTGTTTCTCCAGTTCCTTCTTATTAGAATCAAGAAAAGTGTGGAATACTAAATGGAATACAAACAAACTAACACTGACTATTAAAATAACAAATGTTAACTACGAAGGTTTAAACTAGTATTTGACAAGTGTGCAAAAATGAACCAGTGCCATATTAAACACTGTCAACATCTCTTTTCAAGGTCAAATTCTTGATGCAATATATGATTTATTTTTCTTTCTGGACACAGAATTCCAGCTACAGGCAAAAGTTTGAGCACATATGGTAAAATTACATGCTTTGTTTATTTTCTATGTGAGAAACAGTTCACATCCGCTACAGAAAACATGCTTAAATATGGCATTTTCTGCCAACGTACGTACATGGTTTTCTTTGAATATTATATGGTATTTTTACATATTGTGAACTTAAAGTCTAAAATGTGGCATTACCTTTACACAGGCCTCATACTAGTTATATTTTATTTATTATTTTATTTATTTTTCTCCCAATATGTTAAATGTAGCACTTAAACAGTAGTTTAAATGCGCAGAAATGTGTTCTCTGTAGACAATCTTTACGTATTTTCACTAAAGATCTGAGGTGCCCAAACCTTTGCTGTCATATGACTGTATTAAAATTATGAACATATTACATGTATTACATAAAAATACATAATAATTAAAGTTATTAAATGTAGAAAATGATGCATATAAGTTATACATTACACAATATACAATATGTATTATAAGTATTCTTATTGTAAATCAAAGAGTTTATTATTATTTAGATGTCACTACAGTTATTCTTTCCAAGATTACTTTCTTTTTTACAGGGTATATGCTAACACATTAAAAGCCATTAAAGAAGGCTAGAAGGTGGAATGTTATTTCCTTTATAAATTTTATTAGGTTTAGGAACCTGTAGAACTGTAGAGCTGTGGCTTTCCAGACTTTTTGCACTTTTGAAAATGATTAAAGTAATAATAATGATAATAATAATAATAATAATAATAATAATAATAATAATAATAATAATAATAATAATAACAACTGAAGAAGAAGTTAACTTCATTTCTGTGTAGTCTGTGGCATTAAGTCTGAGTTTCATAAAAAGCTGTCAAGCATGTTCCTTCTGTTCAAAAGCCCCTCCATGGACAAACATTGCACCAAAGTTGTAACTGGGCCCACGCATCACCTCCACCCTCACCTGAGTAAAACCTTTATTGACCAGGAGAGACAGCTGCAGTGCACGCAGCGCCCTGGCCCAGGGCTGCTCAGCAGAGGGACAGTGTTGGCAAAGGGAGGATGCCAACTCTGAGATGTCAAGCAAAAGTCTGTTGACATTTCCAGTTGAAGTAGCAGTCTCATGTGTAACTTAATGCAGTTGTTTCAACTTTTCTTTGGAAGGCGCCTAATGTTAGCCCACTTTTTTCCGGATCAAGTACTGCAGCCTACTCATTGTCAATAGTGGCACAGACCAAATATTACGCTTCCAGTTTGTTTGTCCTTTTTTATTGTTTTTTTTTTTTGTTGTTGTTGTTTTGTTGTTTTTTTTTTACATAAGTAATACATTTCATGTAATACATAATAATACATAAAAATTAAAGTTTTTTACTAAATGTTTTTTTTTTTTTTACTGTAAATCACAGAGTTTTCTCATCTTTAGGTGTCACACCAGTCATTCTTTCCGGTAGGACTTTCTTGTTAACACATTAAAAGCCATTAAATGATTAGAAGGTGGAAGGTTGTTCCTTTATAAATTTTATTAGGTTTAGGAACCTAAAGTTTGTTCTTGTTTGTTTTTTTTTCTTTCTTTTTTCTGTTTTTTATGAAGACTTTACGAACAGCTTGTCCACAAGTAAATAAAAAAAATAAATGTTCCAATAAAATTATTATACATGCTATTTTGATCCCAGAGGAAATGACTTGAGTCCTCTGTATTTAACTCATTCACCCGAGTCAAGCAGTTATTATTATTATTATTATTATTATTATTATTATTATTATTATTATTATTATTATTATTATTAAAGATAGGACTTTATTTACCCCAACTTGATTTATTATTTAATTAGCTCTGTAAGTGTAGTGTCCATGTGTCATACGTGAACACAGCACAACACACAGTGTGAAATGTATTATTATTATTATTATTATTATTATTATTACACCAAAGCACACGACATTACACAGTACTGATAATGTCCTGTACTGTTTTGATCGTCCTCTGATCTGAGTGCTGTGTAACAGTAGGGGGAGCTACACGGTCAGTTCAGTGAACAGTACACAGCAGGACTGAAGAAGAGGACTGAAAGTGGAGGCAGAGAGGGAGAGAGCGGTACATTTTTTAGTTTTTCGTGTTGATGGGTGAGACGAACTCAAATTATTTTAATTATTATATTCTATTAGGTTAACTAAAGGAATGTAACTTGGTCCTTCCCTCGGTCCCTGAGTGTTTAGTCTCTGTGTACGAGGCCATGTTTGTGGTGTTGTGGTTCCCACACATCAAACACATTTATCCAGTAAACCGTGATCTTGTGATTTCACCGTGATCTTGTGTGTGTGTGTATATATATATATATATATATATATGAGAAAGAGAGAGAAAGATTTTTTTAGTTTACACATTCTTTTTTTTTTTTTTTTTTTTACAGTTTACACAGTCTTGTAAATGAACTACAGAACACTTAAGAGAACATAACCATTCATTAGTTTGCAAAGTCTAACTGAAGCTGGTGGTTTAAGCTTCACTGAAACAATATTGCAGCCTTTAATCTTCAGCCCACTGATCTAGCCGAAACATGACTGGTGTGTGAAGTTTTGCTCCTTTGTTTTGGCAGTAAAGCTGCGAGGAATAGAACTCTCAAGGAGCGAGTGTAAGTGTGTAAAGTGTCCATTTGTCATATGTGAACACAGAACACAGTGTGAGGAGTACAAAATTCTTTCTCTGCATTTAACTCTTGCCAAGTGAAGCAGTGGGCAGACATGAAGACAGGGCCTGGGGAGCAGTGTGTGGGGATGGTAGGAACCTCAGTGGTGCCACTATGAGTCTTAGGATTAAAATCCACAACCTTCTGATCGCAGGGGCAACTCCTTAACCACTAGACCACTTAGCTGCCAAGCAAACTTCAGACGCCAAACATACCTTGGCTGGTCGACTGTATTTGAAGTTGGATTTGGGGTGGGAAGGGTTGTGTACATTTTCTTTTTGGTAAACCACACCTTTAAGCCTATGTAAGCCTGGCATTTGTCCTGAATATGCTCAGAGATGTCAAATGTCACAGAGTGAGTCAACACTAATCGTTCTGCACGATGGTTAAATTCTCACACAGATCATCAGGGGAGCTGCACTGAAGATGTGGATGATGATAAGTCCAGCTCAGATTCGCCGGAGATGGACCGTAATCCATCACCTCCTCCCGAGGACGATGAGGAGAGTGTGGGAGAGGCTGATGCGATTGGGGAAACCGTGTATAGCAAACACTGGCTTTTTAGCACTTTAACCCACCTTATCGAGGTATACATTTTAGAAAAAACTGTAGCTGATGTACATAATGCACAACAGACCCATTTACTATCTATTAGGTCTTTGACACTGAATCAGCACCATCAGCAGAAACAAGTTGAGGTCTAATTAAAGGGTGCAGTCATTTTTAAGTGGTCTGTGCTTTCCCTGCAGATGGTGAAAGAGCAGGAATCAGAGCAGAGAGATGGTCTGAAGGAGCTGTCTGATGAGCATGAGGACGAGCTGTGTAAATTGTGGGATATGGCCATGGATAAGGTCTGTTTTATTAGTCCCAGCTCTACTTCTTCCTACACTACCGGTCACAAGTTTTAGGACTCCCCACTGCTTCAAGCTTTTTTAAAAATTGAAATTCAAACAGTTCAAGTCCAATGAATAGGTACAAAGGACAGTGCTGAACTGCGAGAGGTTTAAAATGGTAAGCTTACCCAGAAGTGGGAAATAATTCTGTAGTGCCATGTAGGACCTTCTGGTATGTGCCTAGTTGGTTGGGTTCGTCCTACAGCAAGATAGTGTCCCAAAACATAAGTCCAAGCTCTGCCAGTACTACCTCAGAAAAAAAGAACAAGATGGTAAGCTGGAAAACATGGAGTGGCCAGAAGTCTCCAGACTTAAACCCCATCTAGCTGCTTTAGGATGAACTGGACAAAAGAGTGAAAGCAAAGCAACCTATAAGTGCCGCACACTTATGGGAACTTCTGCAACATAGCTGGGAAGAATTTTCTGCAGAAAGAACAATGAGACATTGAACCACTTGAATTTCAATACAAAAAAAACAGAAAAATTAGGGTGTTCTAAAACTTTTGACTGGTAGTGTACCGGTAGTGTTACTTTTGTGCTGTGGAATAATCAGTTAGAGCTGCTTATAGACCATATTAGACTTTTTGAGAAATGTTAAAGTGTCCTAAATTCCCACAAACTTATTGCAGTTTGGGCACAAGGCTATGAGTGTATCCAAAAATTTTGGACAGGCAAAGCAATTTGTTAAAGCAATTTTCATAACTGCTCTTTTTTATTACTTCTCTACTTTCATTCATTCTTTTTTCTGTCTACTGTGTCTGTTTCACATGTCTGTGCTGTCTTCAGGATGTGGCTGGTTTTCTACAGGAGTTTAAAGCTCCAGACATTTTGCTGGGTGTGATTGCAAAATCTCGTAATCCACGCCTTACTGTAAGTCTGTATATTGAAAAAGTAATTATGAATGCCATTCATAAGCTCAGTTTATGTTGTGCTTAACAAGTGCTGTTTTTGTTGGACAGCTATTAAAAATGCTGCGGTTTCTGAATGATGTGATGAGCAGTGATCAATGTATTTGCACATCTTGGAGGATCAGTCAATTATTAGGTTTTATGAGCATCTATGTCCTATTTTAGTATCATTTCACAGGACAGCAAGGCACCTGTCACAGCAATCTCTTCATGAATAGCACTGGAACAGTTTCAGTATAAGATCAGAAACTTTAATTTAGCAGTCAAAATACAAATGCATACAAATTTAAAACTGCTGGTGCTTCTTTGTCCCTTCTGATGGCTTTTGCCATCTTTTCTGGGAAACCATTTAACTTGAAAAAATCAAGAGTAACTTTGTTGTAGTTAATACTTTGTGTCAGACTCAATGGAGATTTTGCTTTTATTTTAGTTGTTCTTTTCTGTGTTTTTGGTGT
The DNA here is from genome assembly GCA_037576975.1 of Alestes dentex. Classification (NCBI taxonomy): domain Eukaryota; kingdom Metazoa; phylum Chordata; class Actinopteri; order Characiformes; family Alestidae; genus Alestes; species Alestes dentex. The sequence continues at coordinate 2,318 of JBBIGA010022116.1, read as the reverse complement.
TTGTTCAGTTTTTTTGTGTATTCAGAACATAAGACTAGATAAAGAATTTTATTTTAAGTATTAAATATTTGAACTCAGAATTTATATAAACAATGCTTATAAGTTCATAGGTTTATATACCCTTGCAGAATTTATATGATGTGTACCATACTTTAAAGAAAAGATGATTGATAAGGCAAAACACATTTCATTTACTTTTAACTGAATCCAAGACATCACAGAGTACAATGAACATTTAACAAGGCATAGCAATGAGGAAATTAATGATATTGTGCTTGTTCAGAAGTTTGCATACCCTTAGTTCTATACTGCGAATTGCCCCCTTTAGCATCAGTGATTGCATGCATCTTTTGTGGTAGTTGAGGTTAAGGCACTTGATTTTCTCAGGTGGCAGAGCTGCCCAGTCTTCTTAGCAAACAGCCTCCAGGTCCCGCAAATTCTTGGGTTGTCTTGCGTGAACTACACACTTGAGATCTCCCCAATGAGGCTCAATGATACTGGGGTCAGGAAGCTGTGATGACCATTCCGGCACCTTCACTTTTTTCCTACTGTAGCCACTGAAGGGTTGACTTGGCCTTGTGTTTTGGATCATTGTTGTGTTGCCTGTGCCACTGTAGCTCACAGTAGGGATGGTGGACTTTTCTTAAAGGGCCTCTCCAAACATATTTTTAATGGTTGTGACCATAAAGCTCAATTTCAGTCCAAAGGACTTTGTTACAGAAGTTTTGAGGCTTGTCTAGATGCTGATGGGCAGATTGTGAGCGGGCTGTTTTGTGGTGTTGGCACAGTAAAGGCATTTTTCTTGCAATTCAACCGTGCAACCTATTTATGTTCAAGTACCTTCTTATTGTGTATCTTGAAACTGTGGCACCACTTGTTTGCAGAGAAGCCTGTATTTCAGCTGAAGAGGCTTGTGGTTTTTCCTGGCATCTTGACAAATGATCCAGGCAAGTGTGGATGAAATCTTCATTGACGGGCTTGGTACCTGATCCCTTAACTTTTTTATCAGAGTCTGAACACTACTGACAGGCATTTTCAGATCTCTGGATTTCTTCTCATATCGTTTTCTGGTTTATACAATTCAATATCGCAGGTAAAAGGACAGTTTTTTTATTTTCTCCATGTCTCAGCACCCAGCAAAGTCAGTGCAGCTCTGTACAAATTTAGATTGACTATTTATAGAGAGACGCTGATAAAAGTTACAGGTGTGGACACTCTCCTTTAATTAAGCCCCAATATTCGAGGGTATGTACATTTTTGATCAGGCTTATTTTGGTGATTTCAGTTATCATTATGATTTGATTCAAGAACACACAATTATTTGATAATAAATTGCTTTTCTTGAACACGCTCCTTAATTAAAAGGAAAGTTTTCTGCATGATTATGTATATTTTCCAATCAGTAACCAATCAGTATTTTACCAATTCTGCTAAGGTATATACACCTGTATACATTTTTGAGCTGCATCCATATTATTTCTATTCTAATCTGCTGCTACTGTTTTCAGTTCAGTTTTTATACGTCTACAATTTTTTGGATAATATCACATCCTCTGTTACAGGAAATATGTGTGGGGATTCTGGGAAACATGGCTTGTTTTTATGACACGTGTGAGTCTCTGAGCCAGAATGCTGACCTGGGGTATGTAAACATATCCTGTTCCCTGCTATGGCTTATGTAGTTGCTGTAATTTCTGAAGTTTGTGTCATTTCTAAGATTATACAGCAGGCAAAATAAGTATTGAACACGTCATCAGTTTTCTAAGAAAATATATTTCTAAAAGTACTATTGACATGAGATTTTCACCAGATGTCCGTAACAATCCATCCAATCCAAACATGTGAAGAAACCCACTGTAGGTGATCTTGTTTATCAGTTAGATTATATGCTTGAAGAAGTATAATCTGTGTTGTGAATTGTGATGATACAGTGATTGTGACTATTTGTGTTTTACCACTGCTTTCTTTTTCAGTGCTGTGCTGCTTTTACTGCTGGGTGACAGTGATCCCCCCACACTCTTAGAGACCTGCAGGTGAGAAATCTGGCCAGTACTGAACACTAGGGATGTAACTATTGTTTTAACAGAGCAGTAAATAATCACAAAGAAGTATTTATTATAAAGTGAACGTTTTAATATGCCTTTACAATGGGGTTTATGCATAACACTGTGCACATCAGGATACTTAATATGAGACAAATTCCACACCGGCGCTGACATGACTGCGGCGCCAAAACATTTCCGTCCCCACTCATTCAATTCAAATTCAAAGAACTTTATTTGTCCCTGAGGGGCAATTTAAAAGGCACAGTGGAGCAG
>JBBIGA010022107.1:0-14409 GCA_037576975.1 Alestes dentex | reverse complement strand
GCAGACAGGACTAAATGGAGACAGATGATTCGCTGTGGCGACCCCTGAAGGGTAAAGCCGAAAGAGAAAGAAGAAGATTCTCTCAGACTACAACTGGAATACATTACTCATTAGTTCTTAGACAAAATAATCTCACTACTCATTACTTTACTCCTGCGCTTTGCTAAAACACACACACATCTGTACCAACTGGAAGCTAGTTCTTACGCCCTCATGAATGCAAAGGTCCAGACGGCCGCTCTGCACCACGAAGATGCTGTCATCGATGTCTCCGGGCCGAAAGAGCCCCTCTCCCTGCTGCAGCTCCACAAAGACCATGTGACGACACAGCTCCAGAAACAGAGGCTTCTCGAAGTGGCCCAGCACCCTGGACAGAAAACACCACACACATTTGTGGGTATAGTTCGACTCTTATTGTCCTCCTTGCTATGAACATCAGATTTACTTAAGCAATGATTTGACAGCTTTCTTTTCTAAAATGTTAGTAGAAGCATCTAGGGACTCTTAAGTAAAGTAAAGTGGTCCTAATACATGTGAACACATCACAGCACAGCACACAGTGTGAAGTGTGAAATTCTTTCTCTGCAATTTAACCCATTCGCCAAGTGAAGCCATGGATTTGAGCCAGTGATCTTCTGATTCAGTGCCTGGCGTCTTACTGCTGAATCCCCGGGGGTCCAATTATAACAAGAAGAAAAAATAGGTGGGCTCTGCTGATTATCAATGTAGCACTTTTGCCAGTCATTCCTTCAATTTTTAGATTTTAACAGGATTCTTTGCAAAAAAAAGTTGTTAAATACACTATATGGACAAAAGTATTGAGACACACGTGATTTTCAGGGTTTGGGCTTGGCCCCTTCCTTCTAGTGAAAGACAATCTTAATGCTTCAGTATACCCAGACACTTTGGACAACGCCATGCTTCCAACTTTGTGGACACAGTTTGGGAAGAACCTTTTCTATTCCAGCATGACTCAGTGCACACAGCAAGGTCCATAAATACATGGCTGGAGGAGTTCAGTGTGGAAGAACTTGACTGGTCCACACAGAGCCCTGACCTCAACCCCATCCAGCACCTTTGGGATGAACTGGAACGGACATTGCGAGCCAGACCTTCTCCGTCCAACGTCAGTGCCTGACATCATAAGTGCTCTACAGAATGAATGGGCACAAATTCACTCAAACTCCAAAATCCTATGGAAAGCCTTCCAAGAGGAGTGGAAGCTGTTACAGCTGCAAATGCAAATCATATTAAAAATCATATTAAAGTTTATGTATTTGAATGCAATGTCAATAAAGTTCCTGTTGGTGTAATGGTCAGGTGTCCTAATACATTTGTCCATTTAGCGTATGTTAACACGTCTGATTACGGAAAAACATGTAGTCAAGACAATTTGTAAAGTTATGCGCCCCCAAACGTCTAATTAAACATGAAGGTGTGGAAAAGTCTGATGAAACCCACCTGACATTCTTCAACATGTACAGGACTTCTGAAGGTAGGTGACAGTTTTGCACGTCAAACTCTGTCAGATCGGCCTCCAGGACCGAGGGAGGGGGCTCTTTGGGCTGGAGGGTGGGTGGCTCCCGACGAATACGCAGGATCCTTATGCAATAAAATGGAGAAAGTGAGAATGACATAGGCAGCCTGGCTCAATAAGTAACCAACGAGACTCTATGCAGTTTTATGGTGCACATACTTGCGTGCTATTGAGAGGACTTTGGGCCTCTTTCTGGTTCGCTTTTGAGACACTGGGCCTGAACTGGCCGGTGATGATAAAGTCTGGACCTGAATTTTCAAAGCAAATATACAATTTACATGTAAAACTGACAGTGTTTTAACCAGGAAAGTATCATAGCTTACATGTACTATTAGTGAGGGTTCCTTTCCTGGTTTTAGAACATTTGATGAACAAAACCTCCATTTTCACTGTAGGTTAAGATGGTTTTTGCTACTTGACATTTTGGACATAAAGGGTTACTAACAATATATCATTCTTATTTTAATAAATGATCATAAATAACACATGAGGCAAATTTATGAGAGATCATGCATTCTAGTCCTCCACAGCAACACTGTTGATGAGTAACATTGCTGACATTTTTAACATTTTAGGCCTGTACTCAGTATGGAAGCCTAAAAGTAGACTGTGAAATTGCTGGAATTGCATTTCAATTAACATTATGCATGTTTACATTCACCTATTTATACTTAAGTTAGGGAAAAGATGTCAATATTACATCATGTGATTTATACTACATCACAAAACCAAAATTACATTTAAATTAATAAATTAAATAAAACTACTATCTTTTTTTGCATAAAACTGATCATCTTTTCAAGTCATTTGGCATAATATGAAAATGCATTAAAACAATGCCAATACAAAATGTATTGATGAAAATGCATCATAGATTTTTTTTCCATGTCGATGAAATACCAAGATGCCATTTTTACAGTCGTACCTTTCTCATTATTTTTCTGCCATAAAACATCACTTTATCCCTTTTCCTGAAGCGATACTGGGGGGCTCCAGCTTGTTGTTCTCCTAGGAAGAATCCACCCAAACAACAGTGAGTGAAATACAGAAAGTCACCTACATATTTATCCGGAAAAACGAGATGAACGAGATGTTGTACGTACTTGCTCTGTATCTTCTGTACAGAAATAATATAATAATACTAATGAGGGAGACGGCAACCAGCACTCCGATCAGCACACCCGTCCACTGGAAGAGAGAGAACAGTTCTGTTAGTCTCACAGGCAGAAAACACCATATTACAGAGACCAAATCTAACCAGAATGGGCGATCAATCCATTGCGCCACTGGGGGGGGGGGTTTGGATTGGTTCAGGATGTTGACATTTTAAAATAAACCACAAGAAAAAGTCACATGTCTTTTTCTATAACTGAACTGAGCTGAGCTGATCTGAGCTATCTCTCTGACAGACATTTTAAAGGTCTCACGGCCACTCTCTCTCTCCCAATATGTTTCAGAGGTCTCTCAATCATTTTTTAAGTGATCAATACACAGCCCCTGATCAACTCAACGCTAAGTTTTATACAAGCGCACTACCACGGATATGAACAGACGTTTCGACATTGGAGCAGTTCCAAAATTTACCATTAACTCAGACGAGAAGCGGCGCCTATTCTGGCTATAAAAACAATCATAAAAACTAGGGGTGTCAAATTAACGCGTTAATTTCAATCAATTAATCACAGAAAAATAAATGCGTTAAAGAAATTAAGGCTGCCGTGGTGACGAGACATACAGAAACACATTTATAACACAAATTGACCCAAGCCCCCCGGGTCCATCCCCCAGCAGGGCGGATCCGAGCCCGCCGCAGCGACCCGGCTGGTCAACCCACTGAGCCCGCAGGACGATTAGAGGAAGGCCCATAGTTAGAGCCCCCCTTCCACCGGGGAATGGACTCCAGGTGGCCTAAGCGAAGGAGGTCCCCTGGCCTGGCCCAAGACCGACCCTCCAGACGGGCCTGGAGTGTCCCAGAAATCCCTGGACAACCCACTAGGGTCCCATCCTGCTACAGCAGGGCTGAGGCCTCCTTCCGACCAACCGCCCCGAGGGGTGGCCTCTCTCTCCCGCCAAGATCTCACGTCACCGTGGTGACTCTTGACGGTTCTGGCCACAGGAGCTCTGTAAATGAAGGACGCAGACGAGAACACGCTACTCAGCCCAGGGAGTGAAAAGTTTACGTTTAAAAACGGACAGGCAGAACAGTTGATAGGAGTATCGTTCTCGGCAATTTATGCAATAAGGAATTTCCGTACCATCTGAGTACATCAGGTCTTAAATAGCTAACCCGGGGGTCCGAGCCAGAACAGCCCCTGATCCTAGCAGCCAGCCACACTGGACCAGGCATTTAGACCCAAACAGAGCACGTCTACCTGCGACACACTAACTCCCCGACAAAATGGTCTCTGCTGCTGAGTTTATTCGTCATATACAGTCCTGGAGAAATCGTGTGAAGGGGTGTTATTCTATTGTTACTACTTCTAGCTTATAACTGTGGCTTGAGATGCCTTGTATGCATGGGCGCCGGAACAATTATATTAGGGGGAAACGTGTCCCCCCTCCCACTTTTAAAAATCATTAGTTTTGTCCCCCCACTTATCCGTCCAGCGATTTGTATGAGTGAAACAGAAGGAAACACGCCGGAAAACACTGCACTACAATGTTAAAAGTCTGTTATGTTGATTATTCATTCACTCATATGCCAAAAATCATTAAAAATGTTTCCTTCTATTACAGCAAAAATGTGTGCGATTAATTTCGATTAATTAAACAGAGCGCTTGTAATTAATCAGATGAACTTTTTAAATCATTTGACACCCCTAAGAAAAACAAAATTTAAGAAGAACAGCAGATGTTTTCATTATATGAAGGTTCACTGAACTGGAAGAAGGTTCTTTACACTTTCAATTACATCTCCGTCACAGTTCTTTAAAAGAATCACCTTCTGAAAGCACCTACAGGGAACCAACAGTGGTTCATCACCAAGCCTTTTTACTAACATAATTTTTAAGAGTGTACAATAGGGACAGATATAATGAAGGAACATGCCAGTGTACCATGGTGGTGTGCAGCTGGTCCTCCATAAAGTGCTGCACTCGCACCATCATATCCTCTCCATAGGGCAGCAGGGTCTGTAGAATAAAACAATCAGTGTTATTCCCTCCCTCACAGAGGCTGGGCAGAGCTTAATCAGCCACACCCATCAAGTCAAACACACAACTGTTCCACACACTCCTATAAACCCCTCTGTAATCTTCTGCTGGGTGTGCTCATAATGCAGGTGATATGAACCAGGAGTCACAACATCTACAATACAAACAGTCATTTTAATTTCTTTCCAAAACAACCCGTGAACCAGTGTCTTCTGAGTTTGTATGTGTAATGATAACTGGTAAAATACTGGTAAATCTAAATAAAGAGCTCATCTTTGCCCTGCCAGAAAACAAAGAACATCAATCTACTTTATTTTTCTACTGTTTTGTCTCTTTGGTCCTAAGCCCACCATAAACGCTTTTTATAAATATTTTTACACCAAAACAAAAAAATCAGAGAACATTAGATTTAGATGAATCACTTTGTGATGTAGCTTGTATAGGCCTTAAAATGTTTTGGACGTCTGGTTCCTATCACTCCCATTGCGAGCAGTTCTGCACGTTCATCCAGACACCTCAACCACTTTGTTAACATCTTAATGACCGATTTATGGGATTTTGCAATTATCTGTTTTATGCAATCACCAAGCCCAAGCTCTGAAATGAGACACCTCTCTGTGTTAGGCAGGCCCCCACATAATCAGCATTTAAATCCTATCTTAAAGTCCTTTTTACGCAGTTTGAGAGCTTGTTTCATTGTCCCACCTTTAACTTTTTCTCTGTATACGAGGCCTGGCCAGACATTGCTTTCCTAATTTGCTTTATTGTTAGTTTAAAACACAAACTTGTTCAGAAACTGTGAAAACACAATGAAATTCCCATTTAAGCTCAGTAACCACTATTAATGGTGAAATCACCCCTGGCACTGCAATTTAATCCAGGTACACGAAATCAACTCAGGAATTAAAAAAAACATCACCGTGAAGGTTCTTACCGGGTATATACTGCAACTATCCTCTTCTTCGCTGCCAGCCATTTCTTGCACAGAAAACATGGTTAAACTTGAGTGTAAATGTCTGCACATACCTCACATGACTCAATTAATAGGCTTATCGCCCTTTTGGTGACAGTGTGAGAAGCTCACGAAACCGCAGGCTAGATTAGGTCACAGGGGACACAGGAAAGAAGGTGGAGGGGTCCAGCACAAATGCGAACAACACAAAGACAAGCACCCATAGACAGGGGTGTACGGAGCAGGCCACACCTTCGTTTCAGTAAACAACAAGTTTTACTACTTGGGTGCAAAAATGACTCAAGCTGGAGTAGAAGCAAAGATAAAATGCACAGAGAAGAGCCTTTAGTGTATTTAGAGTTAGGAAGTACAGCACAGTTGCATGTACTGAGGTAAAACGTTCACAAATCTGTAGTTTGCTGGAAATAATAAAAATCTTAGATTTTAGTCAGTTGGATTTTATTTTAGTCATTTGGATTTAGTAATTCCCATGTTAATTTCCCATTTACTATTTCCCATGTTAATTTAATTAATGTTAATTATATTAATGGCTGCATTTTCGCTATGGTTCACGCCTCTTTTGGGCGATCATTTTTATTTTAGGATATAATAAAATAAGATGAATAGATTTATTTATCCAGCAGGAAATTATTTTGTTATTAGCATTCTCAGTGCAACAAGAAAGAATAACAGTAATAAGATAATAGAACATTTTACAAAATAGACAATAAACAATAGTGTAACCCAATGACAAGAAAATCGGTGTAAAAAAAATATCGCAGTGTGACACTGTCATTGCTGTGTGTGAAGATTTAATGTACAGTATACAATCTTGTTAGTTCAGAGCTGCAACAGCAACTCTGAACTAACAGGGATCATCTGTTAAAACAATCAACATACACACACATACAAACAATCAATCAATCAATCAGTCTATCTATCTATCTATCTATCTATCTATACACACATCTATAAGTATATACCTATATAAGTACATGCATGGATGTACACATTGGATATATGTATGTATATATGTAATTTGTATCGCTATGGCAGCAAGTGGACAAAACAAAAAAGTAACATAACCAACAGTATAATATAAAAAAATACACTACACATTATAAACATGTAAATGCAGAAGTTTATATATACATATATACATACACACACACACATATATGTACACATTGGATGGATGTACGTATAGACGTACACAGTGGATAAGATCTCTCTATATATATTTGCGTGTGTGAACAAACCGGGTGATTTATCTGACAGAGCACTGCACCTGCAGCTGAAAAAGCAGAGCAAAAGTCCACTGTAACCTGACTCCCCTACCCACCACCATCACCCCTCAGGCTAACAGCCCCACACTTCTCTCACTCTCTTTCAAGGGGAACTCAAAGACTCTTGCATGGGAACTCGAATAAAGTAAAATGCCTGCACACATCCAGAGCAAGAAAAAGACCTTCTGGGAATGAATTTACTACTCTAACGTCGGAGAGAATGAGTCTGAGAGAAGGAGTGAGGCATAAAATTCAGATGATTTTGTTTACACACAAACAAACCATGACGAGTAATCAGATCCACACACAGACATGTGCTGGAAATCAACAACCACGTTACAGAAACGTGCATGGAATCATATCCCAGCTATAAAGTGAAAACAGGACAAAATGCACGGATTACTTACTCAGTTTTTCCCTAAGCCCCTTCCTTTTGTGTGCCACAAAACTTGCCTGGTTCAATCAAAACACATTCACTCACATCCCCTCTCTGGCTCTTAGAAACGCTTGGCCAGTATGTGACCTTCTGGTTGGTCGACGTGGAACGGCTTGGCCTATCAGGATCGAGTTCTTTCATACACCCATTCTGTGTTTGCACCGTTGGCTCCTGTTCAGTGTACACGCTGTTCAAGGTGAGTGTGCTCTAAATGTGTACTTTCTTCTGATTTTAAGACCCTTTTTAGTTTTACCTTTGCTTGCATAAGGTCCTCACGATCAATGCGCGATGCTCGTGAGGCTAATTTTCATTTATTTCCTCTCTTTCAATAGGTTTTGGGCACTTAGTGAGGTAAAATGCTAGTTTCGGTTAACGTTAGCCTGTAAAGGGACACTATGGCCAAAAGTATAGGGACACACTTCTTAAATATTTAATTCAGGTGTGTCCCAATCATACCCATAAAATGTATAAAAGATGTATAAAAGCAAGCATGCCAAGCCATTTTGGACAACGCCATGCTTTGTGGACACCGTTTGCGGGAAGAACCTTTTCATTTCCAGTATGACTCTGCCTCTGCCCAAAGCAAGCTCCATAACGACATGGTTGGATGAGTTCGGTGTGGAAGAACTTGACCTACTAGTATAGAGCCCTGACCCCAACCCCATCCATCAACTTTGGGATGAACTGGAATGGAGATTGTGATCCAGGCCTTCTCGTCCAACATCAGTGCCTGACCTCGTAAATGCTCTACAGAATGAAAGGGAACACACTCCCACAAAAATCAAATCTTGTGGAAAGCTTTCCAAGAAGAGTTGAAGCTCTTATGGCTGCAAATATTGCATTGTTTTTCAAATCATTCAATCTAAACACGTCTCCTTTTGCATTTTGGAGGCTCATTTGCATATTATAGCCACTTGCAATGTCAGTATTGTCGATATGTCCACACCAAGATAAACAAAAAATGGCTATTAACATTTGTGTTGTGTTGTATTAAAGGCACCGATTTAAAAAGTTGATTCTGTTTATAAAAGAATTAGATTTTTGTAATGTGTGTTTTGTGATTTCCAGGGGTGATTTCACCACTAATAGTGGTTATATAGTGTATTTGTATAGTGTACTTTTATATTATACTGTTGTTGAATAGCTTTTATTCTATTGGTTCTTTAAATGTGTTGATTCTACTTTCTTCTCTTGTTCTGTCCACTTTGCTGCTGTAGCAATCCAAATTTCCCATCTGACTAATAAAGGGTTCTCTTATCTTACGTGCCATTCTCTAACTCGTTTAATGTCCTGTTTCAGGCTGAGCTGAGGGGATGGGGCTGCTGTCAGCGCTGACCCGCGCTCTGGTCCGGGGAGCGGACCGCACGGCTGAGATGACAAGCAAGCGCGGCCCGCGGACCTTTAACAAAAGCAGAGGAGCCAGGCCAGCTGGAATGCTGACGTCCAGCAAGAAATTCATCCCTGTGCACGAAATGATACCGGAGTTTGTAGTGCCGAGCCTTGAGGGATTCAACCTAAAACCCTATGTGTCCTATAAGGCCCCTGCGGGGACAGAACAGCCCATGACCGCAGAGGAATTGTTCACACAGGTGGTGGCTCCACAGATCGCGAGGGACATTGAAGCAGGCACGTTTGACCAGGAACAGCTGGAAAAATACGGATTAGAGAAAACGCAGGATGGGAAATTGTTCAAACTACATCCCAAAAACTTTGTTCGTTAAATGCACATTCTTTTTTTTAAATGGTGATTATCAGTGCACTGCAGAAAAAACAGCTTGAAATGCTCCACAGACATCTTCCATAGAGGACTGCAGAGGTACCTGTTGGTTGGACGTCAACACTGAGACTGGCCAATTCCAAACTGAAATGTTTAAAACTTAAAAGCAGTTATATCTCAAATGAAAGACAAAGCAATCTGGACATTGTTACTTGGAGTCTTATAGCACATGCTGTAAGCTGTGTTCAGTATCTTTTTGAGTCGGTCTCTTGGAGGACTGAAAGTGGTTCAGAATAAGAAATAAAACATGCATATCTAAATAACTGCTTTATTGCTGTTTGTTTGCATCGGTAACTGATTATAAAAAATGGATGTAAATATAGCACTCAACAGGAGGAACAAATAGGAAGAACTTTAGTTTCGGGTAAATGCACACAAAAAAAAAAAAGACCATATCAACATTTTAAAGGGGAACTCCACTGATTTTCCCAAACTTAGTGGTGATTAGTGGTGGGTACCAACGATACCATGTTTTATGCCCAGTATCAGTCTGATTCAGTCTTATTCCCTCTCACTTATCAGTACATTTGTCTGGGTGCACTTTGAATCTGAAACAGCTCCATACGTCATCTATATATCTGCTAGTAACTCCACTAAGGTTCCCTTGTGTAAGGTACCGTACCCACACACTGCTCCCCAGGTGCTGTGTTCCTGACTGCCTGCTGCTTCACTCAGTGAATGGGTTTAACAGAGAGAGAGAATTGCATGCTGTTCACACGGTGTGCTCTGGTGTGTTCATGTATGACAGAATCGGAATGGTCACTTTACATAGATGTTAGTAATAAAAAGTTTTATACCCATACAATGTATTGTCTATGATGGAATTCTGCACCCATTGCTGAATTGCCAGCTTGTATTTAAATTCCTACACTTTATGTAGGGAGCCACTGAGACACAGCCTTGCAGCTCTTTGGTGTCCTGACACAGCTCTCTCCTTAAGGTTTACTTAAGGATTAACTTGGATCGTTCAGGCCTTTTACAATACCTGATCCAGTGATTTCGGCCTACCCTGGATCGGCACACAGTAAACGGTTCTTCAGGATAGGTTTAAGTAAAGACTTCCATCTTAGAGAAACTTAAAGGTCAGAATTGTTCACAGTAGTGTTGGGTATTTTGCCAATAACATTATTTAAAAACTCAGATGATGTGGTTTCACTGGGGGCAGCTGGTAGCCTAGTGGTTAGGCCCCTGCGATCAGAGGGTTGTGGGTTTGAATCCCAGGACTGCTAGTGGCACCTCTGAGATTCCTTTTAGCAAGGTACCGTTCCCACACACTGCTCCCTGGGCATCGTGTTCCTGGCTGCCCGTTGCTTCACTTGGTGAATGGGTTTAAATACAGAGAGAGAATTTTGTGCTGTTCACACTGTGTGCTGTGAAGTGTTCACATATGACAAATCGACACTTTACACTTCACTGGTTGTTGCAGACAGTAAATAAAATACATGTATTTGCACTGTCTGTATGATTTCTATCAGTACTGTAAAAATCCAAGTTGAAGTTTCTCTAGAATCATTCATTTAAAAACGATATCTGAAATCCATTGAACTGTGCAAAAGTTTTGAAAAATCATTGGAATTCCTCTTTAAAGTCCAATACTTTATAAATATCGCTGGATGTTGTTCCTTAAAGGAATACTAGTGTTTTTTCAACTGAATCTCTAACTGCTGGGTCTGTAACATATCAGTTATCATGGGCAATAATTTAGTTGTACTTAGAAAAGCCTTGTGGTGGTAGTAGCTAGTGGGTAAAACACTTGTCTGTGGACCCGATGACCACAAAGTTGCAGGTCATCGTGTTCGCAGACAAGACACTGCGCCCTCAGTGTCTCCAGGGGGACTGTCCCTGTAACTAATGATTGTAAGTCGCTCTGGATGAGAGCGTCTGCCAAATGCCACTTTACCTCAAAACACACATAATGGAAGCCAGCACCTTTTTGCTGGCTTTTACAATAAGTATTTTTCAGTAGAATAGATCAAGACGTCTGCAGCAGGTTAGAGATTAGGCTGAAAAACACTGGGCTTTTCCTTTAACTATGTTGTCCGTTTAGCTCCGAGTAATTCTTCGAAGACCGTCACCGGTATTTTTTTTAAAAGGTGTGTCCATCCAAAGATGAATGCTCAAGAAGAGGGAGCAGGTTCAGTCTCTTCTCTGCCTGATTGTGTCTCGGCCTCCTCTGGGCTCCAGTCCCATCTCCACACGTGCAGCATGTGGTCATAGAAGGAGCAGGTGGCCAGCAGGCAAGACATGGAGGCCGAGTTCTCCCCCAGACTGGGGAGAGAAGCTTGGGATGGTAGAGTGGTCTTCTCTGGCGGGACAGCGTGGTCGGATATGTACCGCCCGGAGTCGTCCTCCAGGGAGGTGTCAAAGCTGGCAGTTGGGGACTCATACTGGATCCTAAGGTGGCCTCCAGGCTCTGTAAACTCCACTGTGGCTGGAGCTGGTTCCTGAGGGGAGGAGGGTGGGGGGCTGCTCAGAGGAAGATATGACCAGTCTGCACCATAGGCTAAAGAATTGTGCAGGATGTAAGAGGCCAGGATAGGACACGGTTCTTCATTTCCATCTATGGAGAGAAGCACAGAGAAGTAATAAAACGATTTGCAGCTTATAGGAATTGAATAGCAATTTACATCATCTCAGTCATACCATCTATTTTAAAGTTACAACTTCACTATATTGGGACACGCCTGTTTTTCAGGGTTTTCGCTCACCCTCTACTACACTGCCCTGTTTGACATCAAACCACTATAAATGACAAAAAAAAAAAAAAGACATCAACAATGGAACTATACAGAAGTGTTTAGATATCTGTAGAATTCTCCATTAAGGAGTCGAGGTGGTTTGAGGCAAGAGCATGATTTAGGCATGCATGTTAAGTACTCAGTACATCCAACAGGGACTTGGGCTGCTGGTCTTACCCATGGCTTGCTGGCAGTGAAGAATGTGGAAGTCGTTGTGCATGCATGCAGCCAGGAGCAGGTGTTCTTGAGTGGGGTGCCACTTGAGTCTCCACACTCCTCCACCGACTGCAGTTTCACTGAGGGGCTGTCGCATGTTCCTCCCGTCCCACAGCAGCACGTTTTCATCATAACTAAGGAACAGAGAATTTAGAATATATATATTTAGAATTTCAAAAACAAATTACATCACTTTTCTACTGTATTGGAAATTTTGTATTAATGCTTATGCACTTAGTTCTCAGCAATTTTCCTTAAAGGACTCACTGCGTACTTTGGTGTGTGATTCTAAGGAGAATTTCCACAACACTACGCAGACACTTTCCTTTATGATGCAACTTTCCCAGTGTCACATGGCACTCTCAGACACGCTCAATTACTACTCATCCAGCCTTCGCCGTCTCCAGCCAAAATATAGAAGTGCGGAAACTTTTTGAATGTTCCTCGTACATTCAAAACTCAGCAGCCAGACCTTACTCATCTTAAATGTACCTCTCACATCACTCTGGTACTCTATCATCAGTATCCATCCATATTCAGTATAAAATTTTATATTCTTTGAAAGCCCTTCATGGCCTCGCTCCCTCCTGTGTATAAGACCTGCTACATCCCTACACCACATCCAGGTCAATGGAGTCTGGTTTACTTACAGCACCTAAATACAGACTGTCCTCTTTGTTGTGACTCTATTCTTTCTTGTGTCTGTCGTCGTGTTGAAAATGTAGTGTGTTTATTGTTTGTGTGCTTGTTTGGTTGTGTCTGTAAAGCATCTTTGGGTTTGCGAAAAGGTCCTATGTAATTATTATTAATAATAATAACAAACAAAACAACAACAATTATTAGAATTATGATTATAATATCTGTGATTATAATGAACTCTACTCCTACGCCTTCAGATTACAGTAAGACTGAATTTGACTGACCTGCCAGTAGCTAAAATGTGCTCTCGATGAGGATTGCTGTGGATGCTGCAGACTCCCATCGAATGCCTGTCATTAAAACAAAAGAAATAGAAATGTGAAGACTCACAATCCAGGTATGACTGTGACTGAATGCTTCAATATGTTTGATTTGGACAAAATAAGCCTCTCACCTTTTACTGGTGAAAGTGGGAGAAGGACCCACTCTCAGATCCCAGCCTTTGAGTTTGCAGTCATCACCACCTAGAACAGCCACACAGCAACATCACAAACATAATGGTCAAACAAAGACACACAATCTGTTCAATCCAGCCAGCCCAGCACAGTACAAAGTCTCTTTAGTTGAGCCTAAATCTGTCAGCATTTGAATCTTTCGTAGGACGCATTTCCACTTTTCTTTTATTTAATCACCCTTTGCACACACACGGCTGTGTCAGTATCTTTGTTTACAGAATATGTGTTAAAGTGAATGAATCACTCATCACCTGCAGAGATGGGACTTTACAAATTGACTGACTCGTGACTCGACTCGTCCTTGATTAACTAGACAGATTCGAGACTTGTGAAATTTTTGCATGGATGGATTGATACCATGACTGTACCCCATTACACAAAGCAAGGTCCATAAAGACATGGCTTGAGTTCGGTGTGGAAGAACTTGACTGGCACCACAGAGCCCTGACCTCAACCCCATCCAACACTTTTGGGATGAACTGGAACAGAGATTGCGAGCCAGACCTTTTCATTCCACATCAGTGTCTGACCTCATAAATGCTCTACAGAATGAACGGAACAAATTCCCACAGGAACTTTTGGAAAGTCTTCCAAGAAGAGTGGAAGCTGTTATGGCTGCAAAGTGGGGACCAACTCTATATTAAAGTCTATGTATTTGAATGCAATGTCATTAAAATCCCTGTTGGTGTAACGGTCAGGCATCCCAACACTTTTTGTGTGGCTTACCAGAATAAATCAGCTGTGTATCCCAGTAACTGAAGGCGGAGATCCAGGCCTCAAAGTCATGAGCCTTCCACTGGGAGAGCTCATTCAAACTGGCCTCGCCGAGAGACAGCACAGTGAGAGAGCCGGTCGAGTCACTGGACACCACGCGCGTGTCACCACTGTGAATATAGAGAGGGCAAGTTTACACTATTTCAGGCATACGGTGTATATTACTCACGCAGAAATCAGATCTACTGGATGGGTGTCAGCCACTGATGAGAGGTGAGTAACATGAGGACATTTATCACTGTCATAAGAAAACCATTATGGATTTCAGTAATTAAAGAACACTGACAAAATACTAGGGATGCTCCGATCTATCGGCCGAAGATCGGTATCGGCCGATAATCACATTTTATGACTCGATCGGTACTCGTTAATCTTGGCCGATCTTAG
>JBBIGA010022079.1:0-14413 GCA_037576975.1 Alestes dentex | reverse complement strand
CATTCATACTACCCTCATTCATACTATGTAGAACGTACTGTTTTAACGGTAGAGCAGTACGTTCAAATTCAAATGTATATATATATATATATATTCATCTATATTCAACCATAATATTATATTTGGCCTTCAACATTTTACTTTTATTAGCTATTCTCAGGTCAGGTCATTTTAGTTAGAGTCTGAGGGACAATATGTATTGCAGTTAATTTTGTTTTCTTTATAAACAATGTTTCATATTTGAGACCTCACCTCATCTGCAGCTTATAAACCTTGCACAGCTGCACAGGCGACTTGCTGATGTGTGCCTTAGTGCAGATGCAGGTGAAGTCATCCGGTTCTTCACGCTGGAGCAAAAGCCTGCAGTCTGTGAAAGTGTTATCTCATGGCATCATCGCTGTTGCAATTACAAATGTGACATTGCATTTCTATGCATTTTGTCCTTTCATCCACATGCAAATTTCATGAAAAACTCCTTCCAGATTGAATTTTTTTTTAAAGGAAGTCTTAGGCCACATTAGACTGCACAGTTTTCTCTCTTGCTTACATGAAGTGGCAAAATAGTGCTGGTTTTAGCTTGCCAACAGGACATTTTCAGAATCAGAATCAGAAAATTAATTATGTTAC
The DNA here is from genome assembly GCA_037576975.1 of Alestes dentex. NCBI lineage: Eukaryota > Metazoa > Chordata > Actinopteri > Characiformes > Alestidae > Alestes > Alestes dentex. The sequence goes on along the minus strand of JBBIGA010022079.1, from coordinate 13,786 downwards.
GACAGCACATACACACAGAGACAAGAACAATATAAAATAGGAAGTCTAAAAAAATCCAATAAAATATCTGCAGAAAAAAAACTCAATATGATATACACTATGCTATACACTGGGGTACAAATACTATAGATAAATAACCTACAGTTAAGTGAATTAAGAGTAACACAAATAATGGTTTGGAGTATGTTATTGCTGTAATGGGATCAGTAGTATATAAGTAATATTGACATAAGTAGTGATATTTACATGGTAAGACTATTACACAGAATATGGTATTGTATTCAGTGATAATGTTTATGACGATGAGAATAATAATAATATTTAAAGCATGTTTACAGCAATATCCAGCTCTTGTCCCACCATACTGAGGAACAAAGGGGTCAGAATGATCTGTGAAGGTTACATGCAACAACCCCACGACTCGGGCAGCATCATAGTAGTTTGTCATGTTGGAACAGGGAAGGAGGATGCAGGTGCAGGAGTTACAAAACACTAACTACGTTTAATCACACAAATACGTAAACAGTCACTTGAGCATATAGTGCTTGATAGCACTTTAACATAAGCAGTCTCTCTCTTCGCTATATGGAAGGGATTCGTTCATTTGCTAGTCGAATCCTCTGATCCAACTGGAATGGTCCCGATGCAAGTTGTGCTCCAATACAGTAGCCTCAGGAAAGACAAGGGTTCAGACGCCTTCTAAGACAAGGGTTCAGATTAATTCTAAGGGACGAGAGAGGTTGGACAATGGATGAGTAGACTGTGCAGGAAGAAGCACATGAGGTGGTTGTGTATATGGTTCATAATTTGGTCATAAACTTCTGATTCTCTTTTTTTTCCTTGAATTCGCTGCCAATTCGGGCACTGACCCTTACCAACAGAAATTCCCAAATCTCATAGTCCCTCCACTTTGTTACTTTGGTTGGGTTCTTCACATGAATGATCCTTCCCCTTCCTCTGTAAAATTACCTGCTCTACTCACACATGGACTCATGGCACACATGGCATAGACTTTATACCAAGGAGCTGGAAGGATAAACTCCATTTAATGTTCAAATGATCTGGACATTTGTGCTCATACACACAGCTCCTTTGGCGGATGTTTAGGTAAGATCAGGACTTCAGTGCATCTGTGAAAGTAGGGTTAGTTATGAATAGGTTAATAGGTTTAACAATGCAGGAACAATGCAGGAATAAGGGCGTGGTGCTGCCTTAACACCTAAAACACTCTTTACAACCAAGTTACTCAATTGTAAACTAATGGTTAAAGTAGATTAATTAATCAGGAACTACTGAATCTTACATATCTCCTGGAGAACTACTTATTAACTATGACTGCTTTATAAAAACTACTGGTTTATAACTGCTGTAAAGAACATGTACTGCTCTAACAACAAAGTCACAGGGACTGAAATAAGCCTAAACTGTTTCTGGGGAACTGCTATTATTGAGAGTTACTGTGAAAAGGTTTAACTTCTTGTTGGTTTCACTACAGAAGTGGGTAAAATTAGCATGAGAGTTTCTTCAATTGTGGGTGAAGTTAACAGAACAGTTTTTCTCCAGTGGTGGGGCAGGGCAGTAAAATAAATTAAAACTCGACAGCACCCCCTTTTGTAAAAAAAATAAAACAGTCCTGGGATCTGTTTAGTGTGTTTATCTTCAATCTGGGGCTTTTGTACCAATTTCAGAATGACATAGAAAGAACATTACAGCCATTCACAGTCTTAACATTGCTCATTTCACTTTTGATTAAAGCAAATAAATAAATAAATAAATAAACAAGAATAAGCTTGTTTGGCTTGTCTTCTAGTTTCTGAAGAGGGAAATCATCACAGATTCAGTAGTGAAGTTACAGTTTGCGGAGTTGAGACTTACTTTCGGTTTAAGAATCAGAGATCGTGAAAAATTGATGTCATAGCATTTGAAATGACTAGAGTATCTCTTCTGTACTTACAGTGAATGTAATTTGAGTGTATGAAATGTATCTCAGCTCTTTCTGTTTACATTTCTATTTGGGCACATGAGCATAACAGATCGAGAGTTTCTCAATTATAAACTGTAACTGAAAATAGACCCAAATATGTTGCCAGATTTTTAAAGCTCATTCGATTAATTTGTTAATTTATTCATTTTGTGTGAATTTTCCATGTAGTTCTCATGTTTGTGATGATTCTGACATTATAATGCTGTTCTAGTTCACTATTAACACTTCAGGATTAAAAACTCTGAAGTTGGTTCAGAGTGTAGCACTGTTGCTTCACACCTCCAGGGTTGGGGTTCTGAATCCAGGTCCTGGTCTTGTATGTGTGTGGAGTTTGCATGTTCTTCTTGTGGTGGCATGGGTTTTCTCCAGGGTCTCCGGGTTTCTCCCACAGTCCAAAGACATGTGCATCAGATGAATTGGGGATTCTAATTTGACCATAGGTGTTAGTGAATGGTGTGTGTGTGTGCACACCGTGGTGGGCTGGAGTCCCCACCTCTTGCCCACAGACCCTGGGATAGAGTCCGGGTACCCGCAACCCAAGTAAGGATTAAGTGGTTACAGAAACTGAATGAGGATCATTAATAATGAGTTACCATGTGTTTCGTTTTAAACTATTTTAACTCCTCTTAGGAAGCTCACAGTTACACCTCATTCAGTATCTAAAATAATACTTATTCATTTCTTTATATTTAAAACAGATCATACACAAATATAGAGGCAGGATGCAACATACAGTGAACCATGCATTTTTGCATGCCATTTTGGAGGCCTAGTGGGGAGGATACTTGCCTCTGGACCAAGAGGTCATGGGTTTGAATCCTACCTTCAGCAAACCACCACTAGGTTCCTGACCCTCAACCCCAAGTTGCTTCAGGGATCCTGTCCCCTGTAGTTGGGGAATGGAAGTCGCTTTGGATAAAAGTGTCCGCTAAATGCAGTAAATGTAAATTTCTGATTGACCTTGTCTTTAAGTGGACTTTAAAGGTTAACAGTTTGAAAAAAACAGCACTGGCAAAAAAAGATGAAGACAGTTTTCTGTTTGTGAGCCAATTTGTGGCCGGTGCTACTACAAATATGAAGAAATATGGTTGCCAAATATGATTGCTCGGAGTTTTGAGTTTATTCATTTTTTAAAACATGAACAGTCCATGTGACTGAGGTCAGTAATTAATCAATTTTTTTTTAACACAGAATTCACACATAGTTGGTGAATCATTCTCTATTAGATCTGTAAGACTTAGTAGTACTTGATTAATGAACAGTTCGCTACTCTAATCATTAGTTCACTGTTACCTACCAAGGAACCAAGCAGAACTCCATGGCGGTTAGTCACTGTTTTTTAGTTGTTAATGCACTCACCAGTTCCTGCTAACTGCCTATTAACTATCAAACAGTGTTACTAAGTGTTACCCAATAGGCAAACTTCAGTGAGAAGAGGCTTAAAATTAAAAAGCTTGTTACTCTTTCAGAAAGCTCACTACTGCAATTTTAGATAAAACCATACAGGAACTAATGATGCACAGGTCAGGGCACCCTTTCAACTGCTTATGGAAGCCACCTGACTCACAAAAAATAACGAAATAACCAGCACCCGGCTTCAACTGCTGCTGTGCCTGACATAAAATTGTTGTCAACATTTTTCTGGTAAGCTGGCCACCAAACCCCCAGTTATGGGTTGACAAAGTGTCGATAATGGACATTTTCATTTACACATTTCATTATTATAATTTACAAATCATATACGTGTAAAGCCAGCATGTATAATGGCTTGGTAAATCAAATAAGTTGTATGTATACCTGAGTTTCAACCATTTTACTTGGAAAAATGTGTAACCAGATGTTTATTATTGTATTTAAATACATATAGATTAATAACTGGGTGGAACAGGAATTATATAGACAGATAAACAATTTACATTTAAATGTTGCTAGACACCAGCATGCCTCTATAAGTGTGTAGTGTGTGAGAGAGATTTTCACACTCCTCTTGGTCTCATCAAGCCATCAAAGAGAGCAACATTCAGCAAGCAGAGCACAGGGGTGCAGCGCCTTGTAGTGGAGAAGATAAATAAATCAGCAAACAAACCAAAAAATCCAGGTTTTGTTCACTAGGTGGCGCTGCTCTGCCTCTCTACCAAGTTGACTGGAGACAGCCCTGCAGAAACATGAACAGAGACTGATTCTGCTCCTGAAGGCCGGATCCCCCTTAGACGTGTAGAAGTAAAATCCAGTTCCAACAGATAAATCAGTCTAAAACCAGTGTTTGTTACATGTTTGCTGCTCTCACTCGGCACACTGCTGCTCGGACCTTCTCCGGACCTCCTCCTTCTGTAGGTTTCCCTGAAAGTTCATCCCAGGTTCAAAGATCTTCTTTTTTTTTTTTTTTATTGTTTCTAAGATCTAACATAAACAAACGGGCAGTTTGTAGAATGGGCATTTTTGTGTGATGCTATTTATTAAAACCCCAGTAAAGTGTAAAGTGACCATTTTGTCATATGTGAACATGCCACAGCACACAGTGTGAACAGCATGAAATTCTTCTCTGCATTTAACCCAATCATCAAGTGAAGCAGTGGGCAGCCAGGAACACAGAGCCCAGGGAGCAGTGTGTGGGGACGGTACCTTACTCAAGGGAACTTCAGTGGCGCCACTAGCAGTCTTGATTTTCGAACCCACGGCTTTCTGATCGCAGGGACAACTCCATAACCACTAAGCCACCAGGTGCCAGTAGTGGTTATTACTGTTACTTTTTTTTTTTTTACTACAACTACTTTAGTTCTACATGACAGAGGAATACCAAACAAAGCTCAGCATACTGTTTGACACCTTGAGCATCAACACAAACTGGGGGAATTTCCATATAAGGAGTTATCTAGCTGTATAACGACAATTTACTATTTGTTACAGTGCTGGCACAGATCCGTGCTGCTCGCATCCTATGGGTTAAACCATTCATATTCCTGATTGTTAGTGTGAACAACAGAAGAAACTACAGAAACCATTCATTAAGAGAGTCGTTTGGAAAGAGCGAAGGCTTCTGATAATTTATTTGACCATTCAGGTTAACTTTTGCGTCTGTGGGATTACCCTAATGCAGCCATGCTGGATGGGTTTTCTAAAATGAGGGAGCTGGAGCTGACATGAACGTTCCAGTCAGTCTGCTTAGGAAGCTTCGGGATCACCCTGAAGTGAAGGCTCCTCGACTATTCAACTCAAACACCAAATAAAACACGATTACACCCTCTTAGCTTTCACACAGTTTATTGGAATTTTGCTCCCCTAAAGTATAAGAATTGAAAATCACATGCATATTGTCAGAAAGTGCAGCTGGATGACAGGAGAATTAGATTAGTGTCTCCAAAGAGAAATAAGTTAGAGACGAAAGGTTCATCAGAGAGCTCAGAAGAAGAGCACGGAGGAGAGCAGGGGGACGAGCATCATGAGGAGACTTAGAGTGATGCCCTCAGCGCTGTTACACAGATCTGTCGAACAGCATGAGGTCTTCCCAACAGCTTCTGGTGATTCACACATGGCCTTGGTTGCACACCCTTTCCCATTAAAAGAAAAGCCAAGAAATGTACCTGAGAAAACGCAACAGTGAAGATTCAGTTAAACATATCATCACTGTCAGAACAAAACTTTGTACCTCCATAAAAGTTACAGAAGAATAAAAACATCCAGTGTAGGGTATTGTCCTTAGAGTAAGAAATTTTCAGCATTTGGTGCGTTCAAAATAGGTCACAAAATGAAAAACAATTCAAGGCTCTCAGTTTACTCACCATCATCTAGAACTGTCCTATCAAATTATTGAATCTCCTCATTAGAAAATTCTCTGTCATTGGTTAACGGCAGAAATCACACATCACACATTGTGATGTTAAATTGCTATTTAATTACATTTAATTTTTGAGTATTTCATGAGTTTTAGTACAATTTGTGTATGACTTGCTTGCAGTTTGCAGTGAAGCCCACCCAACTATGTCATTTAAAAGTACTGTTACTAATGATGTGTGAAGAAATGCCAGAAACTACAAAAGCCTTTTTACAGTAAACTACCTCACTGTGGATGATACAGTAAAGCTTATAACGTACAATATGTAAGGGAATAAGATTTTAAGATTGAACTCAGGAAGGACACTTTAATCAATCCAGACACTATCTGAGGCATGGTGCTGAGTGTGGACAGAGACCCCAGTAAGATGACAGCAAGAGGCTAAAACAAGAAAGTAGTTTACAGTTTGCAGGAGATATTTGTGAAAATGGGTGTTGTTAACTATAAACATGAGTGGGGAAGCGGGGTTAAGCTTCATATTTTGATCTTTTCATTGCCAACAGGGAGAGCTGCAGCTCCCCCAGCATCCCTACCCCCCTGCAGGTATAACTTTACAAGACAGATATAAAGACATCAGCACTGCTGTAAACAAGTAATACATTTGTTGTCAACACGCAATATATTTGATGCATTTATACTTTGTATTGATTTCATACATACTGTAAACAGTATGTTGTTGAAAACCAAGAAATAAAGTGAGAAAAGAAAAAGCTCTAAACCTGATCACACAAAGGACATATGTTTCACACGCTTCCTGCATCACACATTAGATTTTCCATTTTACCTGATGCTCCAGTAGCACAACGATCTTCATTGGCTTTGCAATCCGTGGATATACAGAGAGAGTTGACACCGCTACAACACTTCAGTGCTGCAGACGCCTGGAAAGCTACACAGATAAACATACAAAGCATATAATGTTACCTCTTTCAGAATGAAATGATTCATGATCTTTGATGGCAAAAGTGGATTACACCTTACCATTGAATAAATCAATGGTAAAATAATGAAACTATTAATAAATTAATGAATTTAAGCCAATACAACACAATCGATTCTTTACCTTCACACAAGAGGAAGCAGATGAGCACCAGAGTGACTTGCGGCTTCATTGCTGATGGGTCCAGGAGGCTGAGAGTCTGATGGAGATCTGAGAGCGGATTTAATGTATATCTGCTCTGAAAAGGTGTGGCTTTGAGGAGGCTGTTCCTGTTCAACACCTTCCTTCACTGTAACTCCCCACTGCTTAACTGAGCCTTCAGGGAAATTCAAAAATATCTGCACAGTGTTGGTAAATAGAACCAGATGTCTTTAAGCGCTCCCACACAGAGCGTTATTACATGCCATTGTAATGAATACATTGCATGATGCCTGAGACGTTTATTTATGACCATTTTGACAGAAGATTTGTAAAATGTCACTTTTTACCTGTTCATGCTGGAGGGGTACATACCATAACTTTTTTTTATTGATTTTCCACTATTTTACCATCATCAAAATTCAATATGAACACTAAAAAGACATTTGGAGTTTCATTTGTGGGTTTGAACACAAAGTAAAGTGGCTAAATTTGTGTTGGAAATGTGATGCCTTGTTCCTCTCACCACCACTGTGAAGACATCTGAGTCTGTAAGTTTCTCTGCAGTGAATCAATTGTTTATCTTTTTCTCTGCATGTTCAGACCTGCTACTGAGCATCTGAGTATGCCAGAACCCGCTTATTGGTTTCATTCATTCTCACATTTCTCCTGTAATTCTGAGTAATTACTAGAGCTGCTTTGCATTATTCTGTTATTTGCTCAAAACAGGCCACAGCCGAGCCAACTGCATCACTGCTTTCTGTTTGGAATGTTATCATTAGAACATAGAAAGAGGCCATTGTTTTTTCACTGTTCACAAAATAACTGGAGATACAAACTAGTGAGTGACAAATTGACAAAGTAAAAGCTGTCTATTTGGGCTGAAGATAAATTTCAGTGGAAGTTTTCCAACATGCTAACAAAGGATCCAAGACATCACTAACAAATTATCTGTGTTACATTTTCATCACATGACTCCAAGGACATGGTCCTGGGATGACCAGCCAAAACCTGTGGGCCAAGATACACAGGAAAACTAAAGTGTGCTACAAGTTCCGTGCCATCGCAGCACACTTTAGGTACAGCACGGTTCCCTTATGCCTGTGGAAAAGTAACATAGTCAGCCAGTGGCTCATGAGTCCAGTCCTCAGTCCCTCTCCAGTTGGTCCCAGTCCTGTCTTCATCTCTGGAGTTGATCTCCGTTCCTGTACTTGTTCCTGTTTTCAGATTTTCCAGAGATCAGGATCTTATCATAATGCATAATTTACACATTACTTTCATGGTCAACAAATAAGTTCTAGCAGTTCCTAATAAACCGTTGAAGGGAAAACATTGCTTGCAGGAATCCTTTCTTTCTTTCTTAGGAAATTTCTTGAGAATCTCTTGAGGAAGGCTCAAAGCTACAAAGTCATTAAGTTTGGCATCTGCTTGTACAGGAGTATGTTTGTTTATGGTACACAGGGAAGAAAAACGTTCCCAGGAAAGAAAAAGGCCAATCATTCCTAAGAATCACTTAATGTCTTTGCGTGTGTGTGTTTGTGTGTGTGTGTGTGTGTGTGTAAATGTTTTCTAAGTACATTGATCATCTTAATTCATCCAGCCTCTACCAGCAGGAGCTGTACCAACAGAATGAAATTAATCCAGTAGATGAAATATGATGTTTACTACATTTGTGTGTTAGGGTTAGCTGTAGGTGATTTGCTATTGTTTAACAGGGTCACTGACCCAGTGGGAGCACTCCACTGCTCCTACACCATCAACCAAATGTGAGGACAGCTCAACAATATTGCCTTCTGAGTATAAGCTGTATCATTTGGAAGTACTAGGGAAAATATAGCACTGTACTTTTCACAACTTGGTTGTAATTACTAAATTACTGCATTACTGCACTACTAAAGTCTGAACTACTAAAGAAATCTTTTAATGAAAGAAGCCTCATTTATTTAGTAAAGTTTCTCAAAAATAGGCAAAAAGCTCTATAAATATATTAATCTTGTGTCCACCACAAAAAATGATAAAATCTAGGTAAATAAAATTATCGTGTTTCAAGGTAATACATTACAAAGCTTTTGCTTTTGTAAAGGACATTTTGCTACATAGATGTGACTTAACCCATTGATAGATTTTGTTGTTTTCTTTATATAAGACTTCACATTTCATTTTCAGTGTAATTTCTCTTGTTTTTGGAAGTTTGTTGCAGTGTAAATGGAACAGTTTCCACCTACTTCTGCTCCTGCCAGTAAAAGTTCCTTAATTTGAACATTAACATTGACCTGAGAAGTACCTTTAGCCACAGACTGACCAGCTTAAGGTGCTCCACTGAACGCCACAGAAAGTCCTTCCTTCCCACTGCCATAAGACTCTACAACTCCTCCCTCAGTCACACACTAACACAATAATCTGTGCAATAGCCTGCTGCTGCTACTCTCTGTTTATTTATTACGGGTTTAAAAAACTACCATTGTGTGGAAGACTATGTGCATTATTTTTGCTGTGATGTGCAACAGTCTATGTGCAATACTAGGCAATGTTCTTACCAGGTACAAATATTATGTGCAATATCGTGTGCTGTCCTCTATATGGTGCTAAGTCACTTAATTACTGTAACATCTTATATGCAATAGTACTACTTATATTCATATTGTGGTTGTTTTCTTTCCACTGATTTTTATTTTTATTCAGATTTTATTCTATTTTTATTTGGATTTTTATTAGATTCTATTTAGACTCATGTTAGACTTATTTATTTTATCATAGTACTTTATCTTACTTTTTGTTTTACATTATTCTGGTGTCTCTGTGTCTGTGTGATGTGGCAGTCACCACATAAACAATTTCCTCCAGGATAAATAAAGTTTTCTGATTCTGATTCTGATAAACCTGCTCAGTCAGTCTTATTGTGACTCAGCCTTTGGAGGTATAGGTGTTTGTACACATTATTCAATAGAGAAAATACTAAAGTTTGATTCTTTGTTTTTGTCGTATTTAAACTTTATAACTTAAGATCTTCAGTCACAGAAACATCATTTAGTTTCAACTCAGCAAGAAGACTGGAACTCGAAGTGTGGTAATCACATAAAGTCAAGTCACCTCACTTATTTTAAGGCAATGAATCTTTGTCCCTTGAACGATTGCAGTCCAAAATTGGTTTTGTTTCCATCTTGGCTTTGTTGTCCTAAATTTTACAAATTAGCCACAGCACTTATCGTTCAGAAGAATGTGTTTGCTGATTACAGTTGATGAGTTGATACATTTCTTGAAAGCATTGTGACCAAGTTTATTTTGATTTTGATTGAATGTTTGTTCTTTTGAACCTGTTCACATAAAATAGTAGAGGCAATTGATGGAAAGCACGCAGTTCTTACTGTTCTTTTGTATATGTCTGAACCTACTCCCTGATTTCAATGGCTGAGCCAATTCTGAAGGGACGGCAGAATAGATGTAAAATCTTCGCAGTCTTTTAACTTCTCCAAAACTCATAAACACTCTTCTTTGTAAAAATCTCTGAAACAAAACCCTGCAGTTTTAGTGTAGAAGTCCAGTACTGTGCAAAAGTATTAGCCTGATGTGATGAGGCAGTTAATTCCACAACCTGGGAGCAAGTACTGAGAACGCTCTGTCCCCCCTATTCTTAAGCCGTGCCCTTGGCATAAGTAAAAGGGACTGGTCTGAAGATCTCAGAGATCTCGAAGGGGAATTAATTTTAAAAGATGTAGGGCCTGCACATGTAGGGCCTTAAAAAACAAACAATAAAATCTTAAACTCAATTTTCAAATACATTTAAAATACACTTTCAAAAAGCATGTATAAACACCTGCGCTGTAACATGTAAATGTTTATTAGTCTGATTAGTGAGCTAAAGACACAACAGACTCAAACAGACTTTAAAACACTAAAGCTCAGGTCGTTTATGAAAGAAAGACGTATGCCATTGTTTGTTATGGTTAAATTAACAGTGATGAGGTATGAAACCAGACATCTGCCTCTAAAAGTTCACTCACAGAAAGTTAAAAAGTTAAAGTTGGTGGCGCCAAAATTCTCATTTCCTCACGGAAATACAAGTTTGATCTTTTTTGATTATCAAAAAGGGCACCATTTCTCGTCTGAGCTTGTGCAAAATTTTGGAATGGTTGCAACACCGAAGCTTCCATTAATATCTGGTGTATTGTGTGTGTATTCATTTTTTTCATCAGTTGATCAGAAGCCGAGCATTGATAATTTCAAATCGACAATTTTGCCCTTAGACCTTCAGTCATAAAATGGAACCTTGTCTACTCAAAGGTTGGAGACCTGCATAAGGACACTGAATCATTTACATGAATGTGCATTAACAAACTTTGCACTTTTTAGTCTTGTGGAATTTGTCCTGGCAGAAGACTGTTGGTGGTATTTTAATTTCATGATCTGTTTGATGCTCTTAGATCAGTTTCATTGTTCCCGCATGCATTTTTTTTTTTTTTTTTTTGCAGGAGAGAAGCAGAATAAAAAGGCATTACTGGCAGACGGTGTCGGAGCCTGGGTGTGACAACCAGCAACACGTATAGGCTACCTGAGTAGTTTGTAACCAGCTGTTTATTATTGTATTTAAACACTTATACATTACTAAACAGGTGGTTTAGGGGTGAATATCACTGGAGAGTGCCTTTTCAGGCCCATGATTTCCATAAATTCAAATCTTAATTTCCCATTCCTGTTATGTCCTATTATAAATAATAGACATTCAACTTGAAGAAATGTATATTTGCTGAGCTCCTGCACATATTTTCTGTTAATTATGGGATTTTAATCAGAGAGTAAACCACCCTGTCATGGACATACTTCACTGACCCGGAGGCAAAGAAAAAGTCTATAATGAGAAAAACTGACAACAGAAGGCCTTCATGAATGAACGTATCGATAGATTGGTCATCTATGGCTAACAGAGTTGGTACTGAATCTCCTTACTGGGAAATTCCCTCTCATTGGTTAGGGGCAGAAATAATTTTTAATACAATTTGTGTATTACTTGCTTGCAATTTGCAGTGAAGCTCACCCAACTGTGTCATTTGAAAGTGCCGTTAAGTAAAATACCTTACTGTGGGTGGTGCAATAAAGCTTTTGCAGCCAAGAAGGATATGGTAATGATTTTATTTTCTCTTTATTTGGCATTGTATTTGTTTTGCTTATACTTTGTGCTTTGCCGTAACTTTGCTTTGCTTTGTTTTGTTCCATTTTGCTGCAATTAGTTGTTTTGTTTGTTTTCTTATTTTGTTAGTAGCTTTTGTTTATCTAATTGTGCATCATTTGCATTGTTTTTTGTGTATTTTGTGTTTTGTATTATTTGTTTTTTGTACATTCGCTGTTTTCTAGCTGGTTGCTTGGCAATGGGCTCTTGCTGGTCTCCAGTCTAGGTGCTGCCCCCTGCTGGTTGGAATGATTTACTCTATCCATCTGCTGCCTCTGAGTAGTGATTATAGTCTCAACTGCCTTTGGGTGTAACTGGTTTATTTTAGTTTAGTTTCTCTCTCACCATTACTGACATTATACTAAACACTGTTGAAATGTATTTTATTTGTCGCAGCAAAGTGCCTAAAAAGCGTTAGGATTCCACCGTGTGCTGTGTTTACTGGTCACTGTGTGTGTGTGTGTGTGTGTGTGTATGTTTGGGGGGGGGGGGGCATGTGTACGTGTGCGTTGGGCTCTGTTCCTCACACAGTCCTGCTGCTAAGCCTCTGCTACATTTTAGCTTCTTTAGGCAATTGTTTATTTTGTGTGTTTATCAAATAATATTAATGAATGTTTACTACAATTGTCTAATTTTGTACTGGACACGTGTCTCACGCTCCTCTTTGGGTAGGACAACCTTGTTTGACCTTGATTGTGATATGGGTCCTTCATTGCTGATGGGTCCAGGAGCCTGAGAGTCTGATGGAGATCTGAGAATGGATTTAATGTAGGTTTGCTCTGAAAAGGTGTGGCTTTGAGGAGATTCTTCTGGTTCAACACCTTCCTTCACTGTAACTTCCTCTGCTTCACTGAGCCTTCAGAGGAAATTCAAAGTATCGGCATAGTTTGATAGTGGTTCAGTTGTTCACAGTGCTGGTGAAAAGAACCAGATGTCTGAAGGCAGTAGTATCTTTAAAAGCTCCCATACAGAACATTATTACATGTCATTGTAATGAATACATTGCATGTTGCCTGAGACATTCACTTATGATAATTTTGAGAGAAGATTTGTGAAATGTCCTTTATCACTTGTTCAGGGTGGAGATGTATATACCCTAACCAAACCAAACCCAAACTTTTTAAAAAATGATTTTACCATCATCAAAATGTAATATAAACACTAAGAAGACACTGAGTTTCTCTGGAGGGTTTGAATACTAAGAAAAAGGTCTAAAATTGTGTTGGAAAGATTTATAACACATTAATAAACTGTTGAGGATAAAACATTGCTTGCTTCTTGAGAATCATTTGAGGAAGGCTCAATGATATCAAGGCTACTATGATATTAAGTTTGACATCTGCAAACTGTGGCAAGGAGCCAGAAAAAAAAGCTGCAGCCTGGAGATGAAATCAGCCATTAAAAACATGGCGTTAGGAGAGAGAAGCCCTGTGATCAGAATGTGCCAAAACTGTGTATAATTCTCATTTGTAACTGTCATTTTGGTTAGTAATAAGAAAATTATCCATTTTTGTTAGAGTGGTTGGAAATGAGTTTCTTCTCTGCTGTGTCTCCCCCATTGCTCCACCCACTTTATGTGTGCTTTTAATGTGACTTGTTGTAGACTCCCCACCTGGTCTACTGGTAATACTGAGAATATTAGAGACATGGGCAAAGCAATGGAGAGAGTGGAAAAGAGGTGAAGAAGCGTGTGCAAGCAGGTTGGAATGGGTGGAGAAAAGTGTCAGG
>JBBIGA010022069.1:0-14413 GCA_037576975.1 Alestes dentex | reverse complement strand
CACACACACACACACATATATATATGTACACACACACACATGCAAACAATCCAGGACCACACATAAAAGTGTCTTGTATCAGGACTACCAATCACCAGATAGAGCCACGTTAAGACGACGCCTTGGATCAGTCCGAGAAATTCTCTCTTCACCGTCTCTGTCACTTGTACTGAAGTCAGGACTTTCAAGCCCCCTGGCAGACAGCGGAACAGGGCAACAGTGAAACTGGGTGGTATGGTAGCTGCAAACCGGCTGAGACATCTCTTTCCAGAAGAGCTTGAGCTGCATCTCGGAGCTCATCAGGCTGGCCTGTCACAGCTGACAGCAGAAACAAGACAGCCAGCTCGTTTTTCTAAAGGCCAAAGCATGGCTTGTCTCACATGCCCCCCCACTCCCCCGCCACCCCCGTGACTTGCCTAGATATGGGGGGGGGATTCTCATGCGCACACACACACACACACATATATATATAAAAAAAGCAAGAGACTGACTCTGTAGCCCAGTAGAGACAGCAGAGGTCAGGATTCACATGTAATGACCCGTGCTGAGAAGGTCGGAGGTCTGTTGTAGGTCCTCAGAACACTTAAATAATACTGCTAAGTTCACATTTCTTTTTTCAATCTTGGCATTTGGCAGCTCGTCCTGTCACAGTGCTGAAAATGATAGCCATTAGCTTAAAATACCCTTATTCTGTAAACTTTTCAAAGCTTGTTTAGTCTACAGCAGCGAAAATACCAGCAGACTCATTCGGATGCTAAAGGTTGGTAAATGATGATGCAGCCTAAAGAGCTATGACATTAATTTACATATTTATTGTGATTTCACATATTTTAGTTATTGCTCGTATGTTATAGTAGCTCAAAAATATGAGCAGTCTAAGACAGACACCCCTACGTTTGTCTCTGGTTGGGCGTGTTAGCTCTTTGTGAGTAATACCCCATTAAGTCACATGAATAACTTTTCACACAAGCCAAATCAAATCAATGCAAATCAATGATAACTGATCGCTAGTGAGCTTGAAAGCGTCTTATCAAAGCTGTAGGCACGGAACCATCCCACTCACTTGCACGGATCTAACAAATCAGTAAGCCTCCTCACTGGATCAACTCAAATTCTCAGCACTGACGTGTGATCAGCCCCGAATGGAGCAGATGAATGCTGATCACACCTCCATCAGATGTAGTCCCTTGGACTGCCCTTCCTCTTTTAATCCTCACCACACAAAAAGTAAAAAAAAAAAAAAAAAAAACAGGGAAAAATGAATCCCAGACCAGTTGTCAGCATCTCATTTTCAAACAACAATCAGTCTCTGGCAGCTGGAGAAGTGCAGCACTTCTAAAATTATCCCTTCCAAAAATACGGCCGACCGAAACTGTGACATATTCATATCCATATGCATGAGAGCAGCACTTTTTCATTCTGACAGCAGCGGCTGGTGCACAGCCTGGATGAGGGCTCTTTCTGGCTGCTGTTGGAATGACAGTGGGACACTGGTCAGATGTAGCTCTCCATTAGAGCTTTATGAGGTGTGATGATGGAAAGAACCGACTTCAATACCGTGAGTTAAGAAAGCAGGAAGGCCTAAAGAGAGACACAGGGTGTGAAGGTCAGGAAAGGGTCTAAGAGCAGCAGTGAAGAAGGAATGTCCAGCTGGGTGTTGTGATTTTGCTGCTCTAACAAACCGGTTTCAACTTATTTTTTACTTGCCAGGTTAAGTGGGCATGTTTAAGGGGGGAAGCTAAAATTGTGCGGGGCTCTGGACTGGAGCTGTGCACTCCTGCTCCTACAGTCATTTATGAGCCTTTGGTTGAATGATGGTAGCACTCATGGTTGAGCTGAAAGGAGAAGTGTGTACGTGTAGGTACGCATGGTTTATCCACTTTCCTGAAGCTAAGCTTGAAGACAACCATTAAACAGAGTCTTGGACTACATCAACTGAACCTATGAGAGGTGCTCTGCCGTGGTCTGCAGTGGCTCCCAGCCCTTCATAAAGTGCTGTGGTCTCTGGGCGTTCAACCACTGCGCCACGTCCCCTGTTTGTCTGCAGGAAAAGAGCACAGACCTGGTGGATGAAGACCTGGGCTCCACGAGGACTCAGCAAGAGGATGGCCCGTCTCAGTGTGTCCCTGTAGCGGTTCAGTTCCTCTGTGCGCATGCTGGTGAACAAGCTGGAGAAGACGCCACTGATGTTCCTATCTACCCTCTGCAGAGATACATCCAGACCTTGCCTGGATGTCTGGTCCAAAAAGCCCTGCAGTCCACGAATATCTGTCAAAAACAGAGAACGGTGATTAGACCAGGTCAGGACATTTCAAAATGCAACTGAATTTTTTTAGTGTAATTACAAATATGGATTTTTTTTTTGTATCTTCCTGAAGATACAAATTTTTCATTACACACAAGTGTCCACACCAAAAAACTTGCTTGACTACTACACATTCTCCACAGGAACAGAGGATAATCTCATTTTCTCCAGAGGCACCTTGAAGACCATCTGAAAGGTGATCCCTAAGCAATTCCCCTGGTTAATTATGGGCAGTGTGTACTGGTGTGTTCATCCCTGTTGTGTTCCTGATAGACTGTTACTCACTAGTGTCACCTGCGGAGAGCCCCCTGTTACAGGCTTTAATGACTCTCACCCACTGCCTGCCTCAGTTTTACAGGTATGAATGATTATTCGCATCACTCTTAGACTGACTTCAAACACAGCAGTGGAAGCTTCTACTGAAGTAGAGCACTCTTAGACAAGTGTAGGATATGGTGAATTACAATTAGGAGCGATACACAGGCAGCTGAATCCACTCTCTGGAAACAGTTTAAGAGTTCGTCAGGTCTATCTTCCTGGGCACTGTTTCTGTCTATTAGCCATGACAGACACCATGTAAAAAAAAAACGTTCCTGTCTGCTGAATCTGCCTGTTTTTTTTCCCTTCTTTACTACTTAGTGTGTCTTTGGAATGAAAAGAGAAAATCAGTCTCCACGCTGAATAAGAGTCCCTATAAAAAGGAGGCATTTTAAAACAGCTGGGGTGAATTTTGTGAGAACTGGAGACCAATTACTATGCAGGCTAATAAGGCTTATGCAGTGTAGCATACGTTACTTAAACATGGATGGATACTGTTTGAGTGTCAGGGTTATTCAGCGCTACCTGTTTGGGGAGTCTATATGAAAAAGCAATGAGTGTGAGCAGAACACACTATGCTAATACTGTTTTACTGTTTGCATAATGTTAGCAGGAGTCTTGCAACGTATTCTAAACGTCTTCAAATTTAGCATGCAATCTAGTTGCACAGGGCAAGACGTGGCAATGGGCAACTATGGGAAGTGTTGGGCAAAATGAGAGTGAGAATTTAGCAGGTTCTTCTTGGGCTGGGAACAACCTGAGTGTAAAATTTCTGCTACAATCAAACACCCATGAAGGGAGAACTTTACGTAGGAGACTACGGCACACTCATCAACATTGCTCAGTGTACAACAAGCCTGTCATTAGAGTAAGAGAGAGGAAAAAGAGTATTCATTGTCATTATACTTCCATGCAACGACATTCTGTTGTCATCTTTACACGTGCAGAAACAGTAAAAAAAAAACTATATGACAATATTAAAGTAGTGCACTGCTTAAGATCAATCAAACAATAAAACAGTCGGGCAGGAAAATGAAAAGGTGTGGATAGTGGAAAGAGCAGCATATGTTCAGTTGCTATGTCCAAAAGTGGCATTATGTTCAGTTTTAAACAGTATTAAAAGTGACGATGTGCATTGCCTGAGAATAAGGTGTTTCTCCTTTTTGTTCATTTCTCAGTATGTTTGTTCATCACTGTTCATCACAACATAAGCTGGCGTGGCTAACACATGTAGAAAACACACTACATGCAATTAAATATAAATATGACCCCTTTAATAAATGCTGATATGTCTGGCAAAACTAAGTTGAATGGTGTTCCACCTCTATCACTCCTCTTAATGTTTCACGCTCTCGTGTCACGCCCTGTCTTTATTATGGTTACACATGCGTTCTGCCTCCTGCTGAACATGGTTCACCTGTCTGTCTGAAACGCCACCCCATAACAGCCGCCACTGGTTCCAGTGTCATTCGCATGACTGTGTCTCCATTAGGACAATCTAAGCCATGTCAGTCTACTTTCCCTTTTGAACTGTGTGACAACATTGCCAGCATTCATGCTAACTTTGAATCTCCTGTGCGTTGCACTAGCTATTTAAGTGCAACATTGCAATTTGCATGGTTTACAACTCTAAAATAATCATGGAAATGCATTGAATCCCAGATGCGCATTATGTAAAACTGCTGTAGTAATCGAGCTCTGTGTGTCAGAAAGAACAGGCTGGTGTACAAAATGTCTTTTTTGTGTATCCGCAGGCTTAAAGATGCCTCCTGCTGTATTTCCTCTGATTGTGCTGGCGGCAGTGAGTGGTAACCAGTAAAGTGAGTGATCCTGGTGAGCTAGCGTGAGGCTGCCTGCCTTCAGCTCACAGAGCTTAAGTAACAGCTGCTCTGGTCCTGGTGAAATTTAACTGTGGCCCTTAGGGGAGAGATCATAACAGGAGATAATCAAAGTGGGAATGACTGAGCAAATCCCATCAAACAAGACCCATCTTCAGCCAGATCAGCCAGCAGAAGTGGAAGAAGGGATTAGTGGTGTAAAAAGTGAAGTGGCGATCCCTTGCCTGTTGCGCTCGGCTCCTGTTCTGGGCCGTCCATCTCTCCCTCACTCAGTTTCTCTCTGAGGTTTGTCTCTAAGATGTTTTCTCCTATTGTCTCTCTGCTTCTTGCTATTCTCGAGGCGCAGTGAGTCATAATGGCCACAGTCACTTGTTCTCACTCTCTCTATCCATCCCTCTGCCCCCCACAGACCCCCCCTCTTTCTGTGCCACTGTCTTTCTGTCCTCTCTTTCAGACACATCCACAGTGAGAGAGGGGAGACGAGATCGAGACTGACGGCACAAATATGGTTCACTGTGAAAGTGCGGCTGACGGAACGTCAAGCAAAACAGCAGCCAGAAGCACCAAGGTGAAGTGCACATGAAGCACACCCATCCCTCGACCTTTCCATTTCCCGAACACTCAATTCCAGCAGCTCACGAATTAAGATGGCTTCTGTTTGACGTGTGTCAAGCACTCACTCCCTGACACCTGCAGTGGTTGGTCAGCATAAAGTTTAATGTCACATGGCTACTACATCCAAGTTGTGAGCAAAAAAGGGTGCCATGGAACGGCACGTCGAAATGCAAAGATTCTGCTCCAGCCCCCTCTGCTCATTCCAGATCTGCAACCTCCTGGAAGAGTTCACATGAAAGGACTCCCCACTGATGTGGAGGACACTTCCTGGCGCTCCTTGCCAGCGGCAGAACACTGTGAATCTGCTGGCAGCCAAGAAGCATGCTAAACTTGGGGCTGGTGAAAGAAAAGGGCTGCAGGCCAGCGGAGGAAAGCAGAGGGGATCAATCCAAGAGCGTCTCTCCTCTAGGGATGCTGTGGTTTTAAATGCTGGAGGCCCTGACTTCCTCTATCTCTATTTTTCATAAACACGCCCGTGTGTCATGCTGTTCAATGGAAAAACAGGCAGTGCCATCTTACGGAACACTGGCTGCTCCATGATTAACTCCATTAACTTGGTAATCAATCTGTTAACTACTGCAGAGCACGGTGGATGTCTTTGCACGGAGATCTTCACTTTCAGTGGAAATGAGCACTCAATTTAGCTGAAGTCTTACTCAGGACTCGAGCAGGCAGCTGTTTATGGCCTGGTGATGCGCGATGATTATGCTCAAGCAAATCAAAATAAATAGAAAAGTAGAAGCCGTTAAAGGCAACCTGAGATCTGACAGCCATACTTCAGCGATGTATTACAAATTCCATGAGGGAAACATCTCGCTGACAGCTAATTTCACCATTCTCCTGACAAAAGACGCTATTTTAATTACAATCCTCCAGTTCCCTGGAAAAGGCTTGCATGCCTCGGTATTCATTGCAAAGTTTATTTCTGTGTGGGGCAGCCAAGCCCCAAATTATTATTCCCTTCATGAGCTGTCAAGCCTGGAACTTATTTATTTTTTAAAGGAACTGTAATGGTTTTATTATACCCGTCATTCATTGCAGAGAATCTCAACCAGGGTATGGGTTGGAGGTACTAACCGTGACTCTGAACGTCCAGCATCGGAGGGACGGTCAGAAAAGGACAAGGAGAGCCGCTGTGAGCACGAAAGCTCTGGTGAGTTCAGTGCTCTCTATGCCGTCTGTGCTCCCTAATCTAGAGCCGTGTAGCATGGGGCGTTTCTGAAGCAGAAACACACAGTCCTGCAATGGACAATCTGTCAGGACCATCTGCCCTGAAGAGGGATGAGTCTGAGCTGCTCATGTACTCGCGCTGTGATGTCATCTGTCTGTGCACTGCAGTGCTGTTCAGTTAGTGGGACCAGGGAGATGGACCAGAATGGAATGGGATGGTTCAAACCATGAGATCAAATAGCATGACTTGGTGGAAGAGGACGTTTGAACCATGAAACTCCGGAGAGAGTGAGACACCATGGATAGAGGGACATAAGGTGACACCTTATGTCATGCTGTACTAATGTTTGCTACTTGTTGCACAACAAAAAGGTTTTATTATAGCGTAACTGAGAGTTTATGTTGCGTATGTGTTCGTAAGTTGTACAAGGAAATGTGTTCAGTGTATTATCATGAGTGCCTTGTGTTGAAAGTAGCTCTTTTTTTCTTTTGGTTATGAAGCCCTCAACCTCACAGAGGGTGTAAACACTTATTTTTTGTTCTCCTTTTCCTCATGATTCTTTCTTATAATTATTTTTTAATTATTATGTACTTTAATTCTGAGCTATATTTTTCTATAATGTAGAAAAAATATAGCTCAGAATGAAAGCTATATTTTTGAGTAATTGTTAACTGTTCACAGTGTGTTCACAGTATATAAATGTGTGAGCCTAGTTTAGAAAACTCTGGAAAGGAGGAATGTGGGAAAAGACATCACGACCTGGCATGGGATGTGGAAATGTCACCAAGATCCTGTTAGTTCCTGTGTTATTGCGATTTTATACCCTCCAGAATTATTAAAGGCAATGCTTAAAATAAACAACAATGTATGGTTGCCACATATGCATGGCATATAGAAGGCGAAGAGTTTGAACAACTCCTCCGAAAGACTTTGGTCTGCTGTGGGACTTGTCCCCTTGCTGCAAGAAATAAACCACCAGTTAATGTTGTTTTGTGGTGAGCTTCCTTTTGAGCAAGAGTCCTTTGGAATTCTACTGACAGTTTTATTTCTGTACTTTGATGACTAACATTTTGGACTTAGCAGTTTCTTGCACTGACAGTGGTGCAGAAAGCTAAACCGACCTGCCGCCCCGAACCAATGAGATCAAAAACAGGATATGAAGAAGAAGGTAAGGGATTATTTCCCTGCAATGCCAGACTAGACTGGTGGCCCCTAAGCGGCTGTGTCATCAGCCACAGCTCGAAATTGTAAAGTGAGAACATCCCCTCGTGCATTCCTCACTGCAGTTTCATGTAGCCTCTGCTAACCTATGTGCTCTCTGACTAGCATGAGCACACGCGTAATAGGATTATGGAGGATTTGGATATCTGCTCTCTGGGCATTCCGCGTTACGTCACGACCGTGAGAACTCGGGCTTCCTTTCTTTTTCAGTCTTGTGGAAGTTCTAATGAGTCCTTAGGCTGGCTGGCTGAAGGAGGCCCCTGTGGAAACGCTGGGCCCAGTGTACTAAGCCTTTGGCATTGGAATCAAATCGGCCTTGCATGTTAGGCCTGGTGCTGGACTAAGGCATAAGTGTGCATTCAAAAACAATGATGGGTTGGGAGGTTGCTGGAATGCGTAGTTTCACTTTGTTTTGTTTTTGTCCATGGAAAAATAGCTGGTTTATTGAGGTGTGAAGTAAGGGTAGGGGTGCACTGTCACAGTAAATTAGCGGCCCCCGGGAGCAACATGCAGCTTTCTTCCTCATAGCATGACCTCATGAAGCGTGATTAACACTCACTGAACAGTCATTGTCTGCTTCATCTTGACTTTGTTGACCACTGCATTGTATCACTCTTCTTTTGGAACCTTGCAACTCATAGACAAGCTATTTGTGGGCAGAGCTAGTAGAGTCAATCTTAGCAGACCAAACTGTACATCCTTGCACATTGTAGATGTATGCTGGGATGTCAAAGGATTGACAGTAGGGTGGGCTTTGGACCCTGGATTCACGCTCTTCATTTTAGCGATGTCAGAGTGAAAACCTTTTTCTTGACCTCCCCCGTTGCTGCGACAATGCCCTTTAAAAGTGGACAGTGGCATTCTGTTGGTGGGGCATTTCGCTCTGCAGCACCGCAGCTGCTTCCTGTTTAAGATGCAACACTGCACAGCCTCACTCATGAGAAGCCTGTAAAAGAGCCCTGGTTCCTGCAAGTGTTCAACACACCCAGTCTTAAATGGCACGATCAGAAAATGTCACAACTTGACATATGGAACTTGTGCTTTGCTTTCTCTTAACACGCATTAAAGAGCACCATATTAGACATAATATGATCTGAAATGTCAGAAAACATCAAACTAGACACATTTGCAGTTGACTGTAAACAGTAGTTTTGCTTACCAAATGTATGGCATGCTTACAGTAAAAGCGTCATTCACCCCGCCCCCCAATCAGATTGCAGTGGATCATCGCATAGCTGATGCACAGTGATTGGCACAAGATCGTGATGGGGCCACAAGAAGCCATTACCCGGGAGTCACACGAAGGAGCTTAATGCAGGTGCTGCTCAGTGGGTCACCAAAAGACAAGGAGGATGCAAGTAGTGGACGCAGCTCTGTCATAAGGAAAATCTGGGCAGCATGTCGCAATCCCAAATCGTGGTCTCTTTAGAGCTCCCCGTGCACGTATGCTTATCTCTTCAACAGAGCTGGCCAAGCCAAAACAAAATTGCTCAAAATGTCTTGCTTTCTCAAGACTTTATTTGTGGTTGTTTATTTAAAAATCTACGCAGAAATCTATGCAGCTGAAAGGTTTTGTCTTTACAAAGCCTGGTTTCAAAATATACAGAAAGGTGAAAAGAGTGTAAAAAAAAAAAAAAAAATTCTTTACCACATATTTTGCTTGCATTGGTGTAGCATCCACAGTGACTGACTTAAAAACCCACTTCACAATTGCTCGTTGACTAATCCTGGGGATTACAATAATTTGAGCAGGATGGGAGTAGTCCACAGGCCATACTGGAAGACGAGATCCTGGGTTTGTGTCACTTGTAAATCAGAACTAGGAAAAGCAGAATATCCAAAGTGTGGACTTTGTTCCAGGGACTCCCCTGGCATCCCTCACAATCTGCTCGTAACACCAGCCACTTGCTGCCAGATGCTGCTCGTCCTGATGCATGCCATATGATGGGATTACAAAAACACTAGCAAATCTCAGCATAATCTGTCAAGGATTGCCTCCCTAGCTTGTAAATTGGCAGGCGGATGTTGGCAGACAAAGTGCACCTTGGCTTCACACACTTCGTTCACTTATTTTAGACAGCATCCCTCCTATCCACCCCCAGGGTTCTTTGAAAGCACCGATTATCAGGAGGAGCCTTGGAGGCCCAGCTCGAACTGATTCATTATGTATGCTGTACACATCCAGACTGGGCCAGTGCACTTCCTTCTAGAGAACCCAGTAGTTTGGAGTTGTTTCACACAGGAGACCAATACCAAGTTTGCCCAAAGCATACAGTAGACAGACCAGTTCATCATAGCGCTAGCTGTTCTTAACATGATTGGTAACATACTGAATGCTATTAAATATTTAAAGATGATCAAGGCCGGCATTACCATCTACGTCAGTCACAGTAAAGCACAGAGGCTTTTTAAAATCTTGTTGCTATGGTGGCACTAAACATATAAAAAAAAAAAGCAAAACTATCTTTATCCCAGTCAGTTTCTGCAGCAGGACAGTTATTGTATATCATGTCCACTGGAAGCATCGTCACATTCACAACATGTCCTGAAGCTAGAAAGCTTCTGCATCACAACTGCAACTCAAAATGCTGCAGTCATCTCAGGCCAGTGCCGTCACAGCAGTCTGTAACGAAGGACCTGGCATGAGTCATCAGAGGGACAGGCAGGAGCTCTCACATGAGGTTGTGTGTGTGCAACACCAGGGGGAGGGGGGCAGAGAGAAAGAGAGAGAAATAGAGAGAGGCCTTACCTGAAGAATGCCTTTTTTCTCTGTTTAAGATGAAGTGGCTGGCAGGCGGCTGTGCCTATGGATTACTTACAGATTGTAATCCTTTCTACTGGATTTGAATATGTACCATACCCACTGGTATTACAGCACACTTCTACCACACCTCAGAGGCCACAGACATCAGGTTTAAGACAAGAAAGATGCTGTTTCTGCTTCTTTGGCTTTGGGCTTAAACTTGTGGATGGTTAGTGTTCGTCAAGTTTTTCTCAGGCGATGCTTAAAATGATGGCTGCTGCTTTCAAGGGAGGATGTTCTGGATTGAGATAAGACCAAGGGGCAGAATAAACGACACTGTAAGTATGGCTTTTTTTTTTTTACCCAAACCTGTCTTTTTCCCCAACAGTCCCACAATAATAAGATTCAAGAAGTCTGTGCACTGGCAAAGAATGTTGCATCCTAGCAATCCAAGGGCAACCTGTACTGTTTAAATTGACCCACAGGACACTATGGAACAAATTTATTAAGAAATGTATATTAACTGATTGCCCCTCACATGGCTTAGCAGCATAGCACTAACAAACAAAAAAGACTGGAAAATGTGCTGCTTGAATCTTAAGGAGCAAACTCAGCGGAGTTGAAGTTAATTTGCAACTTAATGATTGTTCTTTCCACAAGGCTTCCATCTGCTCGCCTCCCAGGCTACAGCATAGTCACTCTCCTACGTGTTGCAGCTGGATGATGGACATGCTGGAGAGATGGCTCATTGGCATGAGCCCAGGCTATCAAACCTCCTCACCTGAGCAGGGACATGTGATTGGCCCATCCATCCTTGAGCCGTAGCCACTGAGCCGCAGCTAAACACACCAACTTGAGCCCAATCGTCCACACACACACACACACACACACACACACACACACACACACACCATATGCCTGCCAATAGACTGATTCATGGAACAAGTACTGGGGTTTATACACTGATCAACCACATCATAAAAACCACTGAATAACACTGTGCCGTAAGTGCGCCCCAAAGCTCATACCCAAATAGATGGTTTACTGTTGCCGGAGATTTTATTCACACAAATCTTAAGTCAGTTTCCCCTAAACTCTATCTGTATGTGCTCTTTATGATGAGGGGAGATGAACGTGCGGGAGTGTTTTTACATAAACATTGCTGGCACGTACCCCCCTCACCTCGGCTACTCTGACCACATGTCAGAGTACAGACTGCTGATAAAATGTGCCAAGCCCATTCTGAAGCAGACAAAAACATGCCCCCCAGAGCCATCTCTGCTCTTCAAGGTTGCTTTGAACACACTGACTGGGACATGTTTAGTGAAGCTTCAACCATGACGAACCTATCAACCCGGAAGAAGGCATGGCATCGGTGCATTGATGGAAAGTGATGTTACTGTCTCAAAGACCACCACCATACAGTCCAACTAGAAGTGCTCTCCTGAGATCCCAAAATGCTGCCTTCAGATCTGATGATGAAGCTGCTCTAAAAATAGCAGGCAAACCTGTCCAGGGCCATCAGAGCAGCAAAGTTTGAACGTGCTCAGAAATCCACAGCCGCTTCCAGGACACTGGAGGTGTACAGATTTGTACATCTCCACCTGCCTGTGATGGTGAGGCCACCCTTCCAGATGCACTGAATCATTTCTACACATGGTTTGAAGCCCCAAATGACATGGCAGTGAGGAAGACCACCCCACCCCCAAATTATCAGATGCTCTGTCTGGCCATGGCTGACATGAGGAAAACTCTGCTCAGAGTCAACCCATGGAAGGTCTGCCAGACCAGAGAACATTCTTTGTTGTGTGGCCAGACCATATTCAATATCTCTCTGAGCACCACGGTTGTTCCAACATGTGTCAAAGGCACCATCATTATCATCTCCATGCCAAGGAAGTCATCAGTGTCCTGCCTCAAGGTATATCATCACGTCACACTCATATCCATCATCATGAAGTGTTTTGAGAGGCTTGTTATGGGGTCCATAAAATCACAGCCGCCCCCTCACTGGACCCCCTACCTTACTGTCCCAACCACTCTATTTATGATGCATCTCCAGCACTCTTCACTTGGCCCTCACCCACCTGGATAAAAAGGACACATGTGAGAATGCTGTTCATAGACTTCAGTTCAGCATTTGACATCATCATTCCTCAGCATCTGATTGGGAAGCTGAGATTGCTGGGCCTGAACACCTTCCTCTGCCACTGGATCTCAGACTTCGTGACCACTGTTGCGGTCTCATGACCATGCAGCAACGCACAGCTTAAACCACATCAAGTTTGCCAAAGACACGACTGTGGTTGGTTTGATCAGCAGGAGCAATGAGGTGGTGTACAGAAAGAAGGTGTGATGGCTAACAGACTGGTTTAGAGCCAACAACTTGTCTCTGAATATGGAAAAAACAAAGGAGATGGTTGTTGACTTCAGGAGGGCATGACGTTATCACTCTCCGCTGAACATCAATGACTTCTCATTGGAGGTCATCCAGAACACCAGTTCCTTGGTGTTCACATTGCAGAGAACCTCATGTGGGCCCTTAGCTAAGAATGCCCAGCAGTGTCTCTACTTCCAGCAGAGACTTGAGGAAAGTGCACCCTGACTGTCTGCACTTATGTAGTCTTGTGGTGTTCTTTTTTTAGTTCCTGTGTTACACCATGGAACTAAAACACCTGGAGGAACATTCTTTCTTTTCCCTGTATACTTCAGAAATGACACTTGACTTGACATGACCTTGTTGCATATATGGGCTGTGTAGCTGCAGACCAGTTCGAGTGCCCATGATGGCCCCTGTCCACTGCCAAAAATGTCTACAGTGGGCATGTGAGAATCAGAACTAAACCTTGAAATGTGAATGTGACTTTGAGACATACCACCTATCGAAACATTGTTGCTGAACAAGCACACCCCTTCATGGTAATGGATTTCCCTAGTAATTTAGCAGGATAATGTGCCCTGCCAGACTGCAAATGTTTTTTAGGATTAGTTTGAGGAACATGATGAAGAGTTGACTTGCCCTTCGAATTCCCCAGATCTCAATCCAATCAAGCTTCTATCAGTCTAGTCTGATATGTGGAGAAACCACCTCGCAGCTGACAGGACTTGGACTTAAAGGATCTGCTCCTAACATCTTGGTGTCAGATCCCACAGCACACAGCCAGAGGTTGTGTGGAGTCTGTGCCTCGACAGATCAGAGCTGTTTTGATGGCACAAGGGGGGCATACACAGTATTAGGCAGGTGGTTTAATGCTATGGTTAATAGATACAGACTGCAGTAATGGTATGCATTCTGATGAATACATGTAAAGTACACTGGACGCAGTCCAGAATGTATGACCTCAAAAAGATAGATGTTGGGAATGAGAAAAGAATGCAAGCAAAGTTAAGCAGTGGAAAGGGGTATTCACTCCCACACTCCCAACCTGTGTTCCATTATACCTATTTGCACTCTGTCTGTGGCTATGCAGGCCAAGGGGGTCTTCCTGCAGAGCAGATGTGGCAGTGTGATTAACATATTTCCCCTCAGCTCACCATGGTATGCCAGTTTGTGACACCACATAATATTCAAAACTCAAGCCTTGTTTTTTATACCATGAATCGGGCACTAGAGACCTGCACATGAGAGACTTTCATTTGGATTTTAAATGCTTGCTTCAACCAAAACTGCTAATATTATCAGTAAGTAAGATCATTACACAGAAAGAAAGCAAGCTAGGAGTAGAACTGGGCAGGAGTTGCAAGGGCCCGTTCATATCCGCTAATCCTCTAGATCCATCTAGAGCAGGGGTCACCAAGCTTTTTGAAACTGAGAGCTACTTCACGGGTACTGAGCCATACGAAGGGTCTTTGGTTTGTGCACCTCTTGTGTTTAGGTTTGTGTTTTGGTGGTCTGTTCACCCTCACTTTACCCTCAGTTGTGTCTGTTCAGGATCTTGCCTTGGTTTGAGTCATGGCCCTCATGCCCTCTTGTTTTGTGTTTAATAAAAGCAAAGAAAATTAGGGATGCACCGAAATGATTTTTTGGACCGAAACTGAAAACCGAAAACGAGGAAAAACTTGGCCGAAAACCGAAACTGAAATGCGAAATAAATTATTATTAAATGACTAAAAGAATAATTCTGGTACAAAATTATGAAAATATTTATTTAGCATTCAGACAATGCACAATATAAAATAAAATTTGAAATAAAATATTTTAC
>JBBIGA010022058.1:0-14413 GCA_037576975.1 Alestes dentex | reverse complement strand
CTTCTGGCAACTCGACCATACAGCCCATCTTTCTTCAAGTGCCTCCTTATTGTGCATCTTGAAACAGCCACACCACATCACAAACTTTTTTCACACTGGAAGCTGTCTCTGGATGAAGAAACCTTTGAAAACCTCTGCCCTAAATGACCATTGTATCAGTTGGTTTAATTCAAGTTATTTTTCATGAGTTCTTTTCAAAAAACGGGTAGTTTTCTTATTGTTGTAGTTGCATCTGTTTAACAGTTTTTGAGTGTGTTAGAAACTGGGATTGAGCAAAAAATGTTAAACAGATGCGACTGCAATAATAAGAGAACTACTGGGAACTATGATGTAGTAAAAAGTAAGCTTTTCAAAAGTAAGCTTTTTCCCTCTCAAAGTTAATCTTTCAGCAGCTGTTCATTATTTCTTTCAGTAATAAGCCTCTTGTTTTTGTTCTACCACAAGCTGATTCAGTCATGTTCCACCTGCCAGCTTTTGGTCACATTGACTGGATCTGTGCTATGAAAGGCAAGTTATTGCAAACATTATAAATTATTAATAGTCCTGACTATTAATCAAGAAGATGAGTGGCTTCCACTGCCTCCTTTTAGATGTCATGCAGGGCTATAACCTTGCTGCCGGTAAGAAAGATGGTTTATATAATAGCTTGGCAGATCCACGCTTTTGTCAAACGATGCCTTGAGGCAAGTCTGTAAATTTGTGCTTAAATATAGTCAGTTGGTGTTGCCTTGACAAAAATGGATTCATACATTGGCAAACGTTGTCTGGAGGGAATCCAGGAGAGTAAAACCCACAAATGTGTCCTTTCTTGTGAAACATTTAATGGTAGCTCATGTTTTAAAGACTTAGTTTATGTGAAAAATCTAATTTACACTAAGTTAACATTACCTCAAATGTAGTCAGTTGGCATGTTTGGAGTCTGAAGTACTGATCTGGAGTTGTAAAGCTGATTTGGAGTATTATACCTCACTAAACTGCATGCTTAAATAACACACTAATTGTTAAATAATATTCTGTAGTATTAGTGTGGGCATTATTGAAATAAATTGTATCCTGACATATTCAAGATGCATGATACATAATGGCAAAGACAAAATGTGCTAGTTTGAAAATGACTACCAAGAACTCTTTGTTTTAGATTTTTAATTGAAATGTCACATTCT
Source organism: Alestes dentex (assembly GCA_037576975.1). Taxonomy (NCBI): domain Eukaryota; kingdom Metazoa; phylum Chordata; class Actinopteri; order Characiformes; family Alestidae; genus Alestes; species Alestes dentex. The sequence continues at coordinate 13,250 of JBBIGA010022058.1, read as the reverse complement.
TGCACTAAATAAAATTTAAAAGGATTCATCATGCACTCTTTGTAATGAAGGACACAGTTGGTCAGTGTTCTGATAATATCCATGATATGCTAAGAAAATACCATATTATAGTCCACTTCCTCTGTGGGCCTAACACTGCATGATTTAGTCATACCTATAAAAACGAAATAATGGACAATCATACAGACAGGTTTCAAGATGCTTTTAGCCTTGGATACATTTATAAGTATATTAAGTATATATAAGTAATATATAAGTATATTTATAAGTATATTTTACCTATTTAAAGGGGCATTGCATCCAATAACTATTTTTCTATTTTGCTTCTTTCATAGTGTTCATAGTGCTGTGCAGTATTTTATAGCACACAACATGACATAAACATGATTTTATAGACCACAACATGATTATATGCTCAATCAATCCTGACTGCTTGCCTAAATTACTGAGCTATAGTACAAGGTAAAATTAGTGCAACTCTTAAGATAAAATAAGAGTCTTTGGACAGCTCTGTGCATTGTATATAAATGTAAGTAAATTAAATATACAATAAATGAAAAAATGTGCAAGGTATTAAAGGACTGAGCACAGTATAACCAGTATAGACAGTATAGCCAGTATAGACAATATAGCCAGTGCAAACAGTATAATAGTGTAAAACAAGTGAAAATAGCAGCATATGTGTGCATCCTTAAAAGTCTGTGCATTCTTAAAGAATTGTGCAAAACGGTATGGCAGTATAGACAGTATAACCAGCATACACAGCATAGCAGTATAACCAAATAAAAAGCAGCTTAAATATGGATTCTTAGGAGTTTGTGCATTCTAAAGAATTGTGCAGTATGAACAGTAAAGAAACAGTATGAACAGTATAGACACTATAACCAGTATACACATTGTAACAGTACAACCAAGTATAAATAACTGGTATGGATTGTTAAGGTTTATGTGTTACTTTCAGTCTATGTATACTGGATAAAGTGGCTGTACATGAGTATGAGGTCAGTGTAAACAGTTTGTTGTGGGGGAAGGGGAAGGGCAGCATGGTGTTGAGGGGCCTGATGCCCTGGGATAGAAATGGCAAGAGTGAATAGTCTGTTTTAGGGGTGGGAGGGGTCCTTCACAATGCTGCGGGCCTTACGAACAGTCCATATGCAGAATGTTTCTTATAGTGAGGGTAGAGGCAACCCAATAATGTGCTCTTTATCCTCTGCAAGTGCTTGCGGTCAGACATGTTGCAGTTGCTGTACCATGCAGTGATGCACCTGGTCAGAACACTTTCAATGTGGTGAGTAGGGAAGGTGGAAGACTTGCTCATTTCTGCTGTCTCAGGAAGTGTGGGGAGGTGGTGTTTCTTGTCCATGTAAGGTCCTCAGTTAAGTGCATACTGAGCAACTCAACAGCAGAGCCTGGGAGGTAACTGGAGACGATAGGAGACAGGGTTTATGAGTTGTACAGTCTTGAATGGTCCAATATACCCAGGCAATATTTTCTTTGATGAAATTTAAGATCTGTTGTTGACAGGGAAAAACAGAGGCTGGAACCTTCAACACATTGAAAGGGGTTTAAGAGAAGAACATCATAATGTTGTTTCTCATGCCTTTGGTAGACCTGGTAAAGGAATAAGTTGGCACATTTTTGAGAAATGGTTCACTATCACCAGAGTCTGTCCTGAAAGTGACTCTATCACCAGAGTCTGTCCTGAAAGTGTGCTGTGGTGTGTCATACATGAACACACCACAGCACACAGTGGGAACAGCGTGAAATTCTTCCTCTGCATTTAACCCATTCACCAAGTGAAGCAGTGGGCAGCCAGGAACACAGCACCTGGGGAGCAGTGTGTGGAGACAGTACTCAAGGGTACCTCAGTGGTACTTAGCAGTCTTGGGTATCGAACCCATGACTTCCTGATTGCAGGGCGAACACCCTAACTACTAGGCTACCAGCTGATGTGGGTTCTTAGATTGTGCACAGACAGGACAGGACAGGATAAAATCTGTTACATCCTCCCGAAAGGCGGCCCACCAGAATCTACAGGAGAATAGGGCTATCATTTTAGTGATTCCAGGGTGACCAGAGCCTATGGTTGTATGTGCCCACTGTAATAATGTATTACAGAGATCGGGAGGCACAAACAATTTTCCTTCAGGGAAGGAAAATTGTAAGAGAAGGAGGGTTTTGGTTGGCCACTTCAATTTGTTCCACCACCTCCCAACGGACTGGAGCCACGATACAGACAGGAGGCAAGATGGTGGAGATGGTGACATGTCTCTCATGCTCATCATATTGCCGTGAGACAGGCCCGGTCGGTATTTGACGATGAACTGGAATCTGGAGAAAAACAGAGCCTTATTAAACTCCCTTTACTTTTGTATTCTGCATTTTGGTCCATATCTGTGCTTATTACAATTTGTTTGTAGATTATGCTAAGGAATATGGTTTCAAAGTATGTGAATGTAAACTCTGTTTTCTGATTAATACTTAGGGAACTTCTATAAATGGTACTTATGCCTCCACCTCTACTGTTTAGTCTAAGACTGTATTCATGGTTGTAACCTGTAGGTGTGGCCTCATTTAGAGCAACAAACTCGTCAGGTCTCATCCAGGTCTCTGGTAAGACCTCAGGCATCAAGATTCTGATTCTTGAGGTTATTTGAGAGAGAGAGAGATTAATTAAATTATTAGAACAGGTGTGACCACACCACAGCGGTACATTCAGCACCCGGGGAGCAGTGTGTGGGGATGGTACCTTGCTCAAGGGTACCTCAGTTGTGCCGTTGGCGGTCCTGGGATTTTAACCCATGACCCTCTGATTGCGGGTACAACATCCTAACTACCAGGCCATCAGCTGCTCCTTCTTCTCCTCCATTTTCTCTGATTTTCAGTTTCCTGTTTGTACCTTGCAGGTCTGGGCTGTTACTCCTGGTGAAAATGCTGGACAGGGAGAGCAAAGATCGCTACACTCTGACCGTTACTGCATCTGATGGAAAGCCTGATGGGGTAAGGTCCACAGCTTGTCAGTCACTCTCTCACTAAGTAGACCACAGTCTTTGCTTCATCAGACACTGCAGAGGACGATTGCTTCTTCCCAAAGCTAATCCTGTCTACAAAGAAGTCACTGGAGTCCAAGAGTTGGAGTACAACATAATCCAAAATCCGTTTTCTAGAAGTGTCTTAGCACTAGTTTCATGGAAAGAGTATTAAAAGTAATCCTTCTTCTGCATCTTAAACATAGCTTTGACTACAGAGCTGTTAGGTCAGCCCCAGTCTGAACGAAGGACTGACACTAGTCAGAAATAATATCACAGTTTTCTATGCTTGGATGGGCACCTGTGCTTGTAATGGAAACATTTGTGCTTTTTAACCTTTGTAGAAGCACATGAGCACTGTTTTTTGGAATGTTATTAGAATTATTGTTCAGAACAAAATTTAAAAGGGTTACACTTTAGACAGTCTTTGCTTGCTGTCTATGTCGTTTGAATACTCCAGCGTTTATTCCTGATCATTTTTAGTGGCTGTCTCTGAGGGCTCACTGTGATTGATCCGAATAGCTGTGGAGCAAGATGTATCTCACCGTGGAGTAATTATCCTGTGATGATGGAGATGGGCAGAGCAGGCTTTTTTTAAATTATGGAACTCATTCCCTTGTTTCAGTACTTTACTGAGCGGACATTTTGGACAAACTATGTCTCCCACCTCAGTATGGAATAATGGAATCAGTGCACAACAGGTTTCATGACCTAATTGTTATGCCCACCGCCTTGATATTTCCCTTGGCAAGTGGGGTTGAGATTGAGGGACAAGCCTTGTTCAGTGACCTCTAAAATCTAAATGTTCTCGTCTCACCTTCAGCTTGTTGAGGCAACTATCTGACAGCAAAGTTGTTACATCAGAGGCAGAGAAGATGGGGTGGGCACCTTTTAGTGTTGTTTTGGTGTTGCACCACACTTGATCATTATGAAAAATGCATGCAAATTCCTTTCTCCCATAGTGGGGTGCTGAGTGAACAACCACTATGATTTAACTATAGTCCATCTTAATTGGTAGATGCTTTTGCATTGGTGCTACATCTCATGGAAGATGAAAAATAAATGCATAGACACTCCTCTCAATTTGTCATTCCATCACTTATCTTGAGAGTACCTGTGACTCCCTTTCCTCTACCTGTCCTTGGTGCCTCCAGCTAAGGAAAATTTATTAAGTGGTGCCTTGACTTACCAGTTTAATTCGTTCAGTGACGGAGCTCGTAACTCAAATTACTCATAAGTCAAAACAATTTTCCCTATTTAAATGAACTGAAATACCATTAATCCATTCCGGACCTCCAAAAAACACTGCATTTTTTGTTATATGTTTTTAAAGGTCCCATGACATGAAAATTTCACTTTGTGAGATTTTTTAACATTAATATGAGTTCCCCTAGCTTGCCTATGGTCCTGCAGTGGCTAGAAATTGCGATAGGTGTAAAGAGTGCTTTGGTCATCCTGCTCCACCGTTCAGAGAGCAACAGCTCAGATGGCCCGATCCGGAATTTGGCCCCATGACATCATAGGGGAACGGTTACCTCCCCTTTCTCGTTCTTTGCCCGCCCAGAGAATTTCGCACCCCCCGCCTAAAAAATTTGCTCCACCAACTGTCATGGCTTGCGAACAAGTGAAGCATGGCAGTTGCTGGGTGCTTAGATGTGAAAATAAGCACAAATGTATTTTTTAGTTCCTTCACGCAAGCCTCTGAAGAACCAGTGGGTTAATTTTATTTTTTCTGGAAATGCGCCGACACGACTTCCTAAAAATGTGTATGTCTGCGCCAAACATTTCACCAAAGACTGTTTCCTCAACTTGGGGCAATACAGAGCTGGTTTTGCTGAACAGCTGCAAATTAAGTCTGGATCAGTACCGACTCTCCCTGGACAAGTAAGTCAACTTAGCGCTATATAATTTTGTTGCTTTGTTGTATATGGTTGCGTAGCTTTTTACTCTTAGAATGTGGCTGTAAAATTACCTCTCCAGCTAACAGCTAACAGCCCAGTTAGCAGGTTACTGTCGCAAATGTAAAGGTAGATAGCATCAGGTATATGTGTGAATACACACATTAACTAGAGTATTGTACTTGTTTGTTATTTGGACAACTGTGCTGCTGTTAGTCTACGAGCCATTGCTATACACTGTAAACATTAGCGCATGGTACCGCAAGCTGGCCCCTGCCCCACCCTCCACCTTGCCCCGCCTCTCTCCTCCTCGCCCTGCCTCTCTCCTCCTTGCCCCGCCTCTCTCCTCCTCCTTGTCATTTAAAGCTACAGACGCAGAAACGGCGCATCCTGGGGAAATCTCATTGTGGGACTGGCTTGAAGAGGCTGTAATTCTGCACCAAGGCTGAATTTCGGAAAAAGACTTCAGATACAGTATTAGACCTATATAAAAGCATAAAAATCAGCATGTCATGTGACCTTTAAATAAGAAAAATGTGCTTATATATAATGAATATAAAAACTCAGTAGAGTAGAATGAACTGTAATAAACTGGTTTTATTAAGTATAATGTACAGTATTTGCCTTGGAGATCAGACGACTTAAAGATGCTTCGGCTGCGATAATTCTGGCAAAAGTTTTGAGGTAATCCTCAACTGTCTTCATATCTGCGCTTGCTGCCTCACCATGCCTGACAACCAAGTGAATGCCGGTCCTCTTTTTTTAATTCTCGAACCACCCCCGACTGACTTTAAATGGCTCGCCCGATGCCTCGTTCGCCGAAGTGCCTGGGTCTGCTGCAGCAAATTGACAGCTCGATTGTATCCTCCGTTACAGGATCTCCTGCAAGTTGCTTTTCCGTCAACCACATCATCAGCAGCTTCTCCATATTTTCATGGATAGAAGTCCACTGTTTAGGAAAATATTTTAACGCCCTTGGCTGGTGTTATAGCCTTTATCAACTCCTTCTGCTTCAGTAAGGTGCAGACTGTAGAAGTGCTACGCTTGTACTGCTTCACCAAGTCGACTACACACACACCTTGGTCATGTTTTTCTAATTTCTTTCTTGAATTCAATGCACATCATCTGCTTCTTCTCAGCACTGTCCTTCGCACTCATTTTCTTTGGACACATGGATGGATAAACGAACTTTTGCAAAATAACTGCAAGCACAAATGCTCGTAACCCGAATTTTAGCTCGCAACTCAAACCAAAAAAATCGGCCGAGAGACGACTCGTATCTCGAAAAACTCATAAGTTGGGACACTTGTAAGTCAAGGTACCACTGTATTTGTGAGAGAAGTGCAATCCTAAGGTGAAATTCAGAGACCTGTATTAAAGGACATGGGCAATAGCCAGTTTAATAAAAACATCTGCCCTGTAGAGGGGGCATGTGAACTGAGCACTTTTCTAAGGCCACGAGCAAAGCTTGGCTACTTGACCTGCAATCCAGGAGGGCGTGACCTGAGTGCCTCTGTGGACTCGGCTGCCCAGAGAGAGGAGAGAGGAAATGAGTCAAAAGCAGCCAAACCTATCGAGTACATTTTGGCATGGAGCCCCAGTGATTGCAAAAAGGTGGTGACCTGAGGCCCCAATAGTGATACTAATGGCACTGAACCCAGCACCATTTAGGCGATCGATCCAACATCCAAAAGTGCTAACATGCCTGGCAGCTGTGAAAAATTTTCAGTAGACCTCTATTCATAGCTCGATGATGAAACAAATATGTTATCAGGAGGATCAATGTAAATTAATCAGGGGAAAGTGATTCTAGGCAGAGAAGATCTCATTCAACAGTTGGGCTGGCTTTATTCGCACATCACCAGCTCACTGCATTTCTTACACCGCTCACCTATATGTCCACTTAGAATATATACAAAACTTGGTTTTATATGCAGTTTATGTTGAGGGCTATGTGGATTGCAGATAAATGTCATGTACTTCCTAAGAAAGGTTTGCATATACTCACCCAAAAATGCTTGACACATAAAATGTTTGTCTTTGTGTGCCACCATATTTAGTATGTTGACACAAGAAAGAAGAAGTGACAAATTTACACTGAAACATGGAAATATATTTCTTCTGCACTGTTCACTAATATGCTTGAAAATCATATGGTGTTCTAAAAACAAATTACTGAAAATATTTTGAAAATGCATGGGATAGTTATGCTTTAAAATACATTAAAATCTTAATGTTTTATGTAATGTCAAAATTTCACATAAAAATCCTCTTTCCTTGAGAAGCAGGCTTTTCTGTATGTTAATGAGGTTTCCTGTGGTAGCATTTCATTAGTGTTTGGATTTTTTATGTTAAAGAGCACTGGCCAACTGGAGCCAGGCTTTCAGTTTGGGGCACTAAATATAAAACAAGTAAAGAAAAATCTCATCTAGATGCTAGATGATTAGATGCTAATTTCCGCTAACACCCCTACTAATACTTATTATTATATTGGTGCTAAGCTAGCTGCAGAGCATATGCACTTAACTTAAATTTAATGCACTTTAAATAAATTTAATGCACTTTAAATAAATTTAATGTTTTATCTAAATAAAAGTTCACCCTGTATGTGGCACTTATAGAATGACTTCATCAGTAAAGAATCGTGGCATACAGCTGCCTTTATTAACTGTTGGAGGGAAAGAATTCGGTCAGTGACATATGTATGTGAGTGATGGTTTCCATCACAACATTTTTTCTGCCCGTTGTAAATCTAAGCATAGATGGCTGATTCCTCTATTGCTTATTATGTCGGTATTTTATCTGATATGTTAGGCCTTGAATCCAACTTCTGAACTCTTGAACTCACTTAGCTCTATCTACCTACCATATAGGGCAAAGAGTATTGGATAATTTTCCATTGAGCATTAAATGATGAATTAATTATTAAATAAGTGTAGTAATACAGTACTGTAGTTTTATATTCTCTGAATGCCTAGGAGGCCCTGGTGTTTTTATCTACGTCTGTTAGTTTAGTCTGTTGTGTGTCGATGGTTTAGTGTTTGTTTGAGTGGTCAGTGATCACTGTATATTAATATAGTTTTTACTAGCCTTTCTTGTCTATTCAAGTAGTACAGGAAATCCTGATTTTGTCAGTTTAATTTATCATTGTTTGACTTTAACATAAACAGCAAGATGCCAGAAGTACAGACTAGGACCTGATGATTCAAAATAAAAATGTAATCCTATCAAATCTAAATAACTGTGGAATAATTATGGAACTGTGGAATCAATCGAAATCAATCAGGTCATTTTGTAATTACATTTAAATAGTATATCAGAATGATAATACCATTAATGGTCTTTGTTGGGGGGAGATGGATGAGTTCCAAGCAATTTTATATTGCTATAGTAGTTACATTTTGATACGCTACACCTGTTATTCTGTCAAACTGAGATTTTGACCTCATGTTTTCTCAATTGCAGACCTCGACAGCCACTGTGGACATTCTGGTGACTGATGTCAATGATAACAACCCTGTTTTCGATCCTCATCTGCACCAGAATCTAACTGTTCAGGAGGAAAAGGCTAACGCGTTTGTGGGTCAAGTGAAGGTAAGGCTTTGTCTCCAGATGCTTCTGTAACAGCGGTGAGAAAATCAGCAAACTGACAAAAAGTCTTCGCTCAGAAACAAAGGCTTTTATTTTAAAACAGAAAGAAAATCTTTTGCAAAAGGTTGAACCAGGATTAAGACTCGTTGCTACAGGGCAATTCTGCAGCACCGTCCCCTCCGATTCACAAATATGTCTTCCCACTTCAGAAATACTTATACCCTTCTCTCTACCAGTTACTGCAAGACCATTCTAGCATATTTGCTGAGAGACCCGATGTTTTGACTATCAAACCTGGCTCCTAGAACTGTCCCCATGACAACGACCTCGTGTTAGCTCAGAATACAGATAACTGTTAGAACATTTTACTTCAAATCAGAAAGTACGTGCAGTAAACAGGTTTCCAATTAAGTCCTGTGCATCTAACAGCCTTCAAGACTGACCTTGACCACTAATGATTAAATCTTCTCTACTCACACAAAAGTTAAAGTATACGTGGCTTTATAGACAATCAAATACATACTCATACACTAAATATATTGATTTTCTCCCTTAGGATACAACAATCAAATAGACGATCACATACGTAATCATACACTGTATATATAGATTTTTCCCTCAGGATGCATTAAGTACATTGATTACATTGATTACCTCTATGTTTAATTTCTGTTTTGATTATATTGATTATCTGATTACCTTTAAGTATATGTGTAATTACTACTACATCACTTCCCCATTTTGTTTATTCTGTAAACAACCACATGTTTTAAATTTTCCACCTACACTCTGGTGACTTTTTCGAATGCAGACTTCATGAATACATGTGCATGTTTAATAAACCTCATTTTCACAGAGTAGTCCACGGATTACCTTGGACATACCCATTGTAACTGCCTGGAAACTCACTCAAACTTCTCCTTACACATTTAGCTGGAAAGAAACTTAATTGAATTAAATTTAATTTATCTAGTGCTATTTAACATAATTCTCACAAAGCAGCTTTACAGAGTCCAGGTCCGAGCCCCTAGTGAGTGAGGCGAGGAAGAAACCTCGGGAGAAACCATGACCCAAAAGGGGAACCCATACTCCACAGATTGACCCGGAGAGAAAGGAACAATATCTTTATGGGGTAAATAACAAGAGAACAATAGGGCTGTAGTGACCCTGCATGAATGTATGTGCTATTATGCACAGTGGTCCAATTTTGACTATATGTACTTAGTTAAATGACTTGTGTACCTGCAAAATCCAATTGTTTGACAAATTATAGGAAGTACACCTGTCTTGCAATACTTGAGCATGTGCTGCTTAAACTAGAAACTGAAATGAAAGCATGTGAGAATGATTGACAGACCAGACAGGATTCATCAGGAAGCATGTGCTCCTGTATTGACATAGCCAGTACACATTATTACGACACTTCGCAGAATACTTGTGCTGTTCAAAGTTTTGTGTCATTTGTCCGCCTCCTGTGGTGAGCATTGCCAACAGAAGGCTATGGGTCAGAGGACCCGGGAGGATTTGTGTCATCTTCCTCTGGTGGTGGTACTCGTCGACAATGAGAGATGTGTGTCCACGTCACACCTTGGACCTTTACGGCTGTTGAAGACATCAGGAGAACCTGGAATGGACCCTGCCAGCGATGCTGGTTCCACGTCTTTCGTTTGAAGTCATTTATCACCACCCAGTCTCCTGGTTGGACGGGATGTCCGGCCCCCTCAACTGGAACTAGCAGCAACACCTTCACCTGTTGATGAGAAACACTGAGAGCAGTATGCAACCACTGGCAATATTCAGATAAATCCAGACTTAACCCTTTGGGTATCACAACCTTGGTTAGTGCTGTTTGTCCGCTTCTCCCATAAATTATCTCGAACGGGGTCAAGCCACTATCTCCCCAGGGTGTGTTTCTCATCTCAAACAGAGTGAGAGGTAAGGCCTGGATCCAGTTAAGGCCTGTGCTTTCACAACATTTGGCAAGTTTGTTTTTTAACATGTCATTCACTCGCTCCACAGCCCCTGCACTTTGGGGGTGGTACACGCAGTGAAACTTCAGATCAGTGTTGTAGTACTTAGTTAATGTTGTACAATCTGATTTCTGAAATGAGCACCACAGTCACAGGAAATTTTAGTTGGTATTGCCCATCTTGGAATCACTTACCATACCAGCACCCTGACCACTGATTGCGCGTCTGCGGCCTTCACCGGGAAAGCTTCGACCCACTTGCTGAACATGTCTACAATTACTAGACAATAGCGTTTTCCCTCAACTGGTGTTAATTCAGTTAAATAAATTTGCAAACGGTCAAAAGGAAAATTTGGGGCTGGATGTGCTCCCATGCCTACTGCATGACCTCTGGCTGTATTATTTCGGATGTGCACCACTCATTTAGAGCAAAACTTTGCCGCATAGGAAGTGAACCCTGGAGCAAACCATAACTTTTGCATCTGTGCTACCATCCCGCCTTTTGAAATGTAGGTGTTTCCGTGAGTTAATTTAGCCCACATTGGAAAACACACTACAGGTAGACAGGGCAATTGTTGGGGAAAAACCCACAAACCCTCAGTAGTACGCGTGCAGCCCTGTTTTTGCCATGAAGCTTTCTCTTTGGAATTAGCCAGTTTCTGCAGCTCAAGCACTGATACATTAGGATCAAACAGACACACATAAGCAGCTGGAAGCGGCAGGAATGCAGCTTGCTTTGCAGTGACGTCAGCGAAGCGATTCCCCATAGAAACTGGGTAAGTTGCTGAAGTATGGCTGTACACTTACAGACTGCAATTTGGCGAGGCAGCAGGACAGCTTCTAATAGATCAGAAACTAGCTGAGCTTTTGCAATGACCTTTCCTGCTGATGTAAAAAATTTTCTGTGCCTCCACAAAATTCTTAAACCATAAATGACTCCGACTGCATAGCGACTGTCGGTGTGGATCGTGACGCATAGACCCTTTGCTAATTTGCATGCCTCTGTAAGTGCTATTAATTCTGCAGCCTAGGCAGAATAATGTGATGTCAATGGTTGTTGTATGAGTACATGTGAAGCCGATACAACAGCGAATACAGCTCTAGGGGAACCATCCGGAGCCCTGCAAGCGGAAGCATCCACAAATAGAACTAAATCATTATTTTGCAGCGGTGTATCAAATAAGTCTGGGCGAGGTGCACAAACATGCTGAACAATTTCAGTACATTTGTGGGGTTCACCATCAATGACGTGTTGCGTTCATTTAACAATGTAACCACCGTGTGTGGGACATACAGAGTTAAATCAGAGTAGCCGACTATGTCTCTGCTTGCCACAACAGCCTTTTCTGCGGCTGCGATCGCTCTCAGACACATAGGTAGACCTGCAGCTACAGGATCTAATTTTGCAGAAAAACATGCCACGGGGCGTAACTTGTCACCATGTCATAAATGCCTCTTTTTGGTCCACAAACTGGGCTTGTTTGGGTTTGGAAATCCCAAAACGGGGGCAGACTGTAAGGCTGATTTTAACTGAGTGAAAGCCTGTTCTGCCTCTTCCGTCCACTATATGTGCGCAGAGCTTGGTAATTGATGTGTCAGTTCCTGTAAAGGGTGCTCAACGGCACTGTAACTTGGATTAAACGATCTGCAATAACTGGTCATTCCTAAGAAACTTAGCATTTGTTTGACAGTACTGGGCTGGGGCACAGCTTGGATCGCTTTAACGTAATCTGTAGACAGTTGTTTTGACTGTGCTGTGAGGATGTGTCCCAAAAATTGAACCTTTTGTTGTACGAATTGTAATCTGGATTTACATACCTTATGGCCCTTCTCAGCAAGAAAAGCCAAAAGGCCCAGTGTCGCCTTCTCACACAGCTCTGACGTGTCGAACACACTAACAAATCATCAACGTACTGCAACAAAGCACAGCTGTCAGGCAAAATGCATGTTTCCAGAGTTTTTCAGTGCCATATGATAGATTGTGGGAGACTCACAGTAACCTTGACACAATCAAGTAAAGGTGTAAGATTTACCGTGAAATTCGAATGCGAACCAGAACTGACTGTCCGGATGCACAGGGACACTGAAAAATGGGTTTGCCAAATCAATCACGGAAAACCATGCTGCATCAGAAGGAATTTGACTCAAAATAGTGTAAGGATTTGGAACTTGTGGTGCTCTTGCAATTACTGCTGCATTAACTGCTTGTAAATCCTGTACAAATCTCAAATCTTGTGTGTCCCCGGACTTTGAGGTCTTTCTAACAGGGTAGATCGGAGATCAAACAGGAGAGCCAGGACAGGGTATTATAACTCCAGCCTTCAATAAGGCATTAAAAACAGGAGTTATTCCCTCCACAGCTTCTGGACCCAGTGGATATTGCTTACGAAATGGTCGAAAATAACTTTTTGGAGTAATTACAACAGGATCACAATCCAACATCATGTTTGCCTTGTGCCCACAAGGAGGCAGGGAGTAAAGCCAGTTTACTCTCCTCCTCCTGTGAGAGCACACAATACATCCTTCACATCGGCAACTGCACTGTGTCCCTCCAGGCGAGGGAAACCCCCCCCACTTCTGGAGCAGGCTGCCCCCCTGCCTGCAGATGTTTTTCAACCACACTCCACAATCAGACCACGTGTTCACCCTCAGTTGCAACTGCAACCCCTTCTGCTCCACATGTCAGCAGTGGCGGAGCTAGAATTTTTTACATGGGGTGGCCAGGGGGTGGCCACTGCTATTTCAGTCGTCTCGTGGGAGTGA
>JBBIGA010022039.1:0-14414 GCA_037576975.1 Alestes dentex | reverse complement strand
GAAGATATTTAATTGTATAATGGGCTATTTATGAGTGGGGCCAAGTAAAATATTTTATTTCAAATTTTATTTTATATTGTACCTCAGAAATTATTATCATCACAATGCTTAACAAACAGTATAATGTGCAGCCTTAGCATATGTTAATAGGCGTAACAAATGTTTCACCATCAGAGAGAGGATGAGGAAAAGAATGACGGCGGCCTTTAACCAAAAAAAGGGGGGGGAAGTTACCCGTTAAACTTTCCTGCGGATGTAGTGGCATATGGGTTCCACCCTCACCAGCTGCTGTAAAAGTACTTTCATCTATACAAAATAAAAATACTCAAAACAGGGGAAAATCGTCCCAGAGCTGGTGGGAAAGGAAGAGCGAGCTTTAAAAAGTGGCATAGCTTGGCTTCAAGACAACCATCACCAAACACTGAATGGTAGCAACTGAGATGTCACTTAAGAAGCATTATCCTTGTCCAGCATTATCTGCAGATACTCAGAAAATGCATTTTGTCTTCTTTTGTTCAAGAAGGAACTCTTGGCCAGAGCCGTAACATTTTGCTGCTCTAGGCGAAACGTAATTTTGCCCCCCCCCCCCATCTTCAGTTCTGCAAAATCCTTGATGGGTGGGACGCAACACAAATAACATTCCAAACAAATCTCTGCACAGTCACTCCAGTGTCTAGCCTGCATACACTACTTCCTACCAGTGCTGTGTGTAGACAGATCCATCAAAAGAAGCACTATGTAAAATGACCGTTCATTTTGATGAATGAACACATCACATGATCTCTGGAAAGCCAATTGGAGACAAACAATGGAAAGACAGCAGGCTGAGAAATAGATAAAAATGTAAAGCATTTGTATCATCAAATCATAATCCATGTGGATGGAGATGAAGAAACAATCAGAAGACACATTGTCTCCTGCAGGAGAGTTAAATATATAATTATGTGTATTTAAGGAGAACATTTTGTCCAAGAGCAGAGACAAAAGTTATTCAGGAGGTAAACATCCAGTCACAAAGGCCTGGCCTGTTTAAATGGGTCTGATTTTCAGCTCAAGGTCTCCTATTTCTTAAGTTGCTCCTATTTTTCAGCGGTCTTGGTTTCGGCCACTGGTCTTGACAAATATTCTAGTTAGTCTTGACCAAGTACTTTTAAAAAAATCAACAAACATAACTTAGAACAGTCATTGACACTGGCTGCCAATGTCTTGTAAAAGTCTTCGCCCCACGCTCTGCACACAATGCATTCCTTTTCATTTCAGCCACAGAAACAGCTCTATTTATCTATCTATCTATCTGATCCTACAGTGATGTTACACTACACTTGCTTTTTGATCATTGCAAAAAATCTTTTTTTTCTCCTGGTCTTAACAATGTCTTTCATTTGGACTCAGTTTTGACCTGAACTCAAACTTTTTTGGACCAAGCCTTGACTGGCACTCAACTGGTCCTACTCTTGGACTTGACAAAGGTTGTTTGACTGCAGCTCCACCAATTCCCTGAAAGAATGTATGTTTAGCTCCACAATATTGTGGATACTGTAGCTGCGGCGTATGCCTTCATATAGTATCAGGGTGGAAGCCAGGTCTCAGCCTCGCAGATTTCTTTTTCAGAAATATAAAAATATAACTTGTACACCCCCTTCACGCTGTTTGAATGTGCCATGTAGCCTGGCATTGAACAACATGACGGTTCTCCGCAGGAATGCCTCTAATTGGTCCCACATGATGGCAGTGACAGCCAAGACACTTTGGCAATATTCTGCCTGGTGGGGAAGGGAAAGGGAGGAAATTAAAAGGTATAGGAGCTTGGTTGGCATTTACAAAAGCATCACTTTCAAGTACTGAATTACTGAATGTGTTAATTGTGACGTTCACAAACTAATGCTCAGGGAAGTCTCTGGGAAGTTATGACTGGTATATGCCTCATTGGTAAATCATCCATAACTGCACTTTTACAGCCATCTATGAAACAGCCAATTACAATGCACAGTTATCCCCAGAAGGAAAAAAAGTGTTTAAACCAGTTCCAATTAATCCATTATGCTCCAAATGCAAGCCTTGCCCACACTTCATTCCCTTTTACTATGGCTATAAAGCAGTGAAGCGAAAAGTCTGCTTTCTTATCCGAGTCAAGTGCTCTTTAGCAAGCGCTAAAACAGAATGTGTTTGGTGAGCAGCACTCTGGCATGAACCAACGGCCTAATTAGAGAAAGAGGATCCCACTCATTACCCCCTGTGCCTCTCCCACCGGGAAACAAGATATTTATCTGTTTTCACTTCTCAGCGGCTTCCACTTGTTTTGGTACACACATAAACATGTTTCGGCTTTGGTTCTTTGGGGCGCTTTGGGAGAGAACAACTTTGTGCTGAGGAAACTGTATCATGGCAACCCCAGTGAGCGAGCTAAAAGGCTTCTTTGTGCAACCCTGAATGATGGCAGGGGGCAGGGGGGGGTGGGTGGTTAAAGGAAGTCAGGAGAGATGCCCACTAAAAGCTAGGATGGATTGTGAAGGATGGAGCGGTTTCTTTTCCTTTTTCCCCCCTTCACTGTGTAATAGTAATATGTTTAATCAGTTCCTTTAGAGTGGAGAAAGGTCTTTTTGCGTGATAAAGTCTAAAAGTGATTCCCCCACATGGCAGGTCTTTATAAGTAATGGTGGTTCGGGTCCACTGCACTACCATGGAGAAGTTCCAGAATGTCTTGAGATAGAGTCTTGAGTTAGCCTCCTGTCAGAGCCCTAGAAAAAGGGCCTTCTTACCCAGCCCTCAGGATAATAATGGTTGGCGGAAGAGAAAGTGGGCTGAAAGTCGAGAAAAGAACGTTATTAAATTATCTTGCTCAGCATATGGTTTTACACAATTGTAGGCATAAACATGGAGTTTACTCATACTGACCAAGAACTGCTAAAGGTATACTTACTGGGCTGAAGTCTGGAGAAACTGTGAAAGAGTGAGAATAATACTGACATTCATATGCTAGCTTGCTGCAGAGTATAGTTTTATTTAAAGTAGGGGTGGAATTGAATAGTGTATTATTGACCAGATACACATGCATGAATGTCTTACATTAATTTCATGGTATTTTACGATGATTTTCCCTTCAACAAACCTAACATCATAAATAAACAGTAGCTGAGAATTTTCAAGATTAGCAAGAGAATATTAGCGCTAGAGAATATTAACTGTCAACTGATCATCTTCTACTGATACACGTATGATTCCTTGCTGTAGTGGTAGTTTTATTTAAGCTAGTTTTGGGTATAAGCAAATAGTTTAAGTAGTAACCAGATAGCCCTTTTTACTGAATGTCTTACACTCATTTCACAGTATTTTACAAAGATTTTTCCCTTCAATAAACAATGCATAAAAAATTAACAAGCATTTTCACAATTTTCTAATTAGCTTTCAAGCTAGTTATGAACATGTACTCACTGAATGACACTCTAACTCAACAGTATTTTTATTATACTTTTCCTTTCAACAACCCTAGCATCATAAACAGGGCCTATGGCATTCCATTTACCTCAGAAGAGGAAAGTCAGAGCCGGGAATGGCATTAGACCTGAGTTGACCAAGTACCAGTAAAACAAGATGGAAAACTGGGTTAGCTAGTATTAACCATTGTTAGCAATACTTTTAGAGCAATGCATTACACTGTATTTTGCCCATAATATCCCTCAGCTAAAATGAGCCTAGCCAGTGTCCATTACCCTATATAATCAAAATCAAGTTCTCTACGCTGAATGCCTCAACTTAGCCAATGTTACAAAACAAAAATAACTAATCATGATGACATTATTCTAGTAATTCAATCAGGGTGATCAATAATGGACAGTCCCAGCCTATAACAGCTACTGCTAGTATCGGCACAACGAATTAATGGCTCTGTAGCAGACAATCTGCTGATCATTTTCAGCACTTGTGACAGTTTTTAAAAAGTAATTTTAGATTCCTGCATTGGGCTGGTGCCCCACCCAGGGTGAGTCCCTGCCTCACACCCCTTGGCTGCGGGATAGGCTCCGGGTACACGTGACCCCAGTAAGGATTAAGTGGTTACAGAAAATGAATGAAAGAATTAATTTTAGGTTCGATTGCTCTCATGTGGTCTGCATGAAATCAAGTCGACAGCTGTTTATTAGACTGGCCTTCCATCATCATTTTGCCAGACATTTGGAAGAGCACTGTAGCTTGACCACAGAGGATATTTTGCAATTGTTTTTGTTACCCTGCTCTGGACGGGCAATCTCTGTGAACCCACCTGGCACTGACGTTCAGCTGTTAATGTCTATGAGGCTGTTTTGTTGTGTTTATTTGGCAGCGCCCTCGGCTCTGGCAGGCAGCGCTGTGGCGAAGGTCCAGCTGCACTGAGGTTCATTCCTTTGTCTGGGTTTTTTTTTTTTTTTAAGGTAGACTGCCCTGTTTCCATAAACTAATTCTTCTGTAAGTTGATGCACTTCTTCAGAGAGAAAACTGCACAATGCTCTCAACAAAACATGTTTAAAGACATGTTTGAGATACATATTTATTTAAAAGAAATTACATAATTACATAGTTAATTACATTGCTGCTTCATGAACTGCAGTTACATTCTTCATCTCCACTGAGTTGTACATTGTAACCATGTCCCACTGTCTACATTGAGCTTAAGGGGCAACATAGAATCCAGGAATTAGTGATGCATGGGTTAGGGTCTTTTATTACCTTCAAACAACCTGTTATGGGAGACAACCTGCCTCACTCGACCTGCAAAAATATCTATTAATCAGTGACCCAAACCTGACTTAAACTGTCATTTTTAGAATCGTCCCTAATGCTTATTTTCTAATAAGCTGAACTGAACAAACCAATTTGACTTGCAGGACAGGGACTGGTATGAATGAAAACAACCAACAGCATGAAAAACGTTGAGTCATGACAGCAGAGAAGGCCCATCAAATCACGTGCCAGTTCCATTTTAGAAACGTGCTGCTGTTGTCCTGCTGACAGTGAAATCAGGTGAGAGTTGAAGCTGAAAAACAGGTATGAAATGCCTCTATCCACCTGAATCTGAGATGCTAGCGGGGGACATCAGCGGGGTGGGAGGAAGAAGAAGTGCAAGCAAAACTACACCTGCTCACTCTGGGGCTCAGGATGATGAAAGAATGTAATTCGTTACTCCTTGATGTTGAGTGATTAACTTTGTTCAAATTGTGCAACAGCAGACAAAGACATTTTCTACAGCCTGACTGTTGAAACATGCATGTTTATTGGTTCATAGATGCTCATAAATATAGGCATTGAAATTTGGTATGGAATGAGATTTTTGAACAGCATCTAGAACTAGGACTGATACGTACTGGGGGGACGGTGGGTCCTATGTAAATGTCTTCAAAACTTTTTTCAGCATAGTTAGCATTAGACTAACTAGCATTATAGACTGAAGAGTGAATGCTTTGAAAGTGTTTACAAAACCATTTTCCAATCTCTCTTTATCCACAAGAATTAAATATGTCTTTAAGACGGGTATATGTAAATTACCTCCATTCTGATTAACTGCCTTGTATTCAGATAGCAGTCTGGGTTTAAAGGGCGCATGGGTAGATACACATGATGGTACGGCTTGGTGAGTGAAGTTTAATCATGTTTAGATGCAACAGAAAGCTCTTATGTTGCATAGTTTTATGTTTCATCATTTGAAAAATATTAAATATTATAAATTAAATTAAATGTTATAAATTGCGAATACAACTAAGAGTTTAATCATCAAAAAAATAATGGCTGTTAATAGCTATTTATAAGTTGTCATTTACAGTGATTCCTAGTGATTTAATCTGATCCTTTTTCTGTGGAGTTAATTTTTAATTGAGGTCAATTTTTTATTAAGAGGACAGTGGTAGAATTATTTGTCATATGATTTAGCATTATTTCTTAACCTGCTGCTCACATCGCTGAACTTTAGTACCGTGAACTCAGGGCTTGTTTCCAAAAGACAACAGTCCAACCAATGTAAGCAGTTAATCAAAACCAAGTATAATACTGACTGGAAACAATGAAGCTGAACTGTTTCTCTCTCTGAAAATAAAATCTGTAATGCTTTAAAGAGGAGCTGTTATAAACAACCCGAACACCAGAGTCCTCATACTTTCTGGCCTGTCTTTCTGGCCTGTCTTACTGAAGATAGTCGTCAGGATGCATCCTACTTCCTCTAACCAAGATACCATCTCAATTGTGGAAATTCCACAAATACTGAACGTTTCTGACCGCAGTTTGACTTCTCCCTGCGGGTTGCAAGCTTGTGCAGAGTATTGTCACACAGCAATTGATAGACCACTGCAGTATTCCCCACCAGCATAAATATATTAATGCAGTAATTACGAAGAATTGTTTGCCCATGTGGCATTGTGCACCATCCATTAGCACATTATACAATACAGCTTGTGTTTTGTTTTATAAGGGCATTTTAACAAGTCATCTATCAAGTGGATATGACCATGGCTCTGGGCATGCTCGGAAATATGAACTATGGGGCATTTCCAGTATTTCCAGCTGCTGGCCTACTGGTTAAGGAGTTACCACTGCGATAAGAATGTTGTGGGTTTGAATTCCAGGACTGTAGTCCTGGACCGTCCCCACACACCGCTCCCCGAGCGGCCCCCATTGGTGGCAGCCCACTGCTTCACTTGGTGAATGGGTTAAATGCAGTTAAATAATTTCAAACTGTTTACACTGTGTGCTATGGTGTGGTGTGTTCATGCGTGATCATAAGGGCCACTTTACTTTACAAGGTGGAATAATAACAACAACAACAACAACAACAACAACAACAACAGCAACAACAACAACAACAAAAATACTTTTCCCCCCGAAACACCCATTTCCTCCCACAGTTTTATTGTATTACTTTTGTATTACCGTAAACTTACAGCAAGAAGCAAGAAGTACCAAATCATGCTGAACTCACAAACTTACTCTACAAGTTTTTGAGCAGGAACACAAGCCTGTTTATCTTTAGTTTGAGCAGTTTTTCTGTTGTGTTACTGCATTACTTGCCAGGTTTTTGGAGAAAGGTGCTGTGGATAACGATTGAAAGGATCCTCTTTGGAAGGATTCAGAGGATTCCTCATGTTGGTGTTAAGAACAGGTTTTTTTTTAGAATTACCACCACACCACACTTGATGTTACAAGTGCGCTGGGCATCAGTAAGTAATACTATTATGGCAATGACCGTATATTATTGACCACTTTGTAACGTCAGTGCTACTTGATAAGCCTGCAATCCATGGTGGTCAGTAAATAAAACCACTTCCACCTCTGGTATATGCCATGTCCATTTTCAGGTTGGTGATGAGATGGTATGGAAAAAAGTTTCAAGGTCGAGTATCGGTCTCGTTATTGAAAAACTCCTCACAAACCCAAGCCCGCCAGCAACAGAAAAGACCATTTCCCGAAAATGAGATGATAATCATCCACCTGACTCGACCAAAGCTCCACCAGACATAAACAGTCTGCCAGCCATGAGCACAGCGTTTTCCACCCCACGGGAAATCCATCTCACAGGATGAGTCCGGGCTCTCAAAGGAGGCAAAATGCCTTCGACCAAAAAAAAACCAAAAAAAAAAAAAACAGAGCAAATCTCTGATGTACCCTGATTATATTAACATAAAATAATGGGTTTAGTTCCACTAATGCACTTTTTAGTGGTCAGATTTTTACAAGCTTGTGACACGTACTTCTCCTTTATGCGTTAATATGGAAAGTGTCTCTCCGGGAATCTTTTTGAAGACACCCTTCCCTTCTGTTCCCCCTCCTTCAGTGTCCCACTGGTTTAATAGTGTTATTGTATGTGACTGTTTCTTTCAGCAAAAGCGAACTAAAGCGCAAATCGAAACAACCTTCTGTAGAAAGTTCACCACGTTTGTTCTAGTAAGCAGAAGAGGAAAGGTTTTATAATGATCTGAATCTGAGGAGAAGCTGCCATGTGTACAGCAGTGTTGCTGGAGTTTTTATACAAACACTGTTGTTGCTGTTTTGAGAATGGACCATTATCTCAAAATTATCCAGCCAAGAATGAAACTGACCACTGACAGCCGGCCTAAACAGTCAAACATCAAGTACATGATGATGAAAACACACCGCAATTAAATAAATATATTAACAGCAAGTTGCACTAAAATTCTCAGCCCAACCCTTGCCCGGGCTGTGGACTGCTGGAACAGCAAGGAGAGGACAGGAAATAACTTCTTAAAAATGTTTCAACTCTAGCCAGCCAGCACTCTCTAGTTTATTGTCAGTATCAAATGCAACTGAGAATGCCCTAGCTGTGTGTCATTGCTCCTTATTTTGCTTAGATTATCATTTTGTTATTGCGTCCTTTCATGAGGCACGTCACATGACTTCTTTTAGGAATACAAGCATTTCTGAGCATCTTTTGAGCATCAACTGCTGTAGACTGAATAGATGAGTTTATATTAATGCATAGTTTTTGTGACATCACAACAGTGAACTCAAAATGTTTTTGCAGCTACATTTGCACATATTATGGACTAAGGAGTAACAAATACATGCTGACAGAAGCATATTAATCTCTTTCATTTTGTAAAAAAAAACCCCAAAAAAACAAACAAACAAAAAATACAATAAATTCGCATGATATGGGCTCTAAACTCTAATAGATAGATATAGATATTAGACTGAGACAGAAATGGCCATGCCAAAATGAAAGATACAAAGCAACACAAACCTCATAATTGGACCTCAGGAGAAAAATTAAATATAAAGATAATGTAGGATATTGGCCTTTTAAGTTTCCTCCAATGACCCAGTCTGTCGCTATTGTTCATGATGAGTGTGTGCACACATTTATACTTCCACTGTAGCCTGGCCCTCCCTAAGTTCTACTGAATTATAGATGAAGTAAAGCAGGATGCACAGCCATCACTTACATCGTGCTGTGTGTGTGTGTGTGTGTGTGTGTGTGTGTGTGTGTGTGGCTGGACAGTGGGAGTCTGCTGAAGTCCCTGTTGGATTCTGAGTGCCTCTTACACTGAAGGACGGGGCATGATGATTAACTATTGAGCACTGAGCAACTGGGTGGATTATACAAAGTGTGTGTGTGTGTTTGTGTGCACGCGCAAGTGTGTGTAGAGAGGAAGGGTTGGGGGTCTTCAAAGAAGCTAATGATGCTGCTTTGAAATGCAGCATTGATTTTGTGCTCTATATGATCTCAGGTGGCTGAGGACAGTGCTCTCCATAACAGGACCATTACCGAGAGCCCCCCTCAACGATCTGTGCTGAACTGAACGCACATGGTGAGCATGAGGGCTTTGGCTCTGCTTTGATTCTGGCAAGTTACAATTTTGATTATAGTAAAACTTAGTACAGTACTTTTTATTTCAATCTGTGGTTTGTTTACAAACAAAAGGCTTGGTACAGCGTTCTTACTGTCCATATTCATATGTGAGGAATCCACTGGCAACTGGGGTGGTCTCCCTGAATAGGTGATCCCAAACACAAATTACTTCAACTAGCTAGGTGGTCTTCTCTGAGGGCTAATTGAATGCAGAGAAAAAAAATGGACCCCATGTTTTCTTTCAAGCCTGAGTTTTAATTATATAACATACACACCCATTTAAGGACATTTTGATCAGTTTGGGGTAATTAACAACAATGAAAATAATAATCAAAAACAAGGTGTGAACTGCCCAGAGGTTAAATGGTCCGACCACCGACCAGGTAAATTAAAGTGGCCCCTGTTAGTCACGCGTGAACACACCACAACACATAGTGTGAACAATGTGAAATACGTTCTTTGTATTTAAACCATTCATCAAATGAAGCAGTGGGCTGGCACCAACGAGGGGTGCCCAGGGAGCAGTGTGTGATGACGGTACCTTGCTCAAGGGTACCTCAGTGGTGACACTAGCAGTTGGGATTCAAACCCACAACCGTCTGATATCAGGGGCAATGCCCTAACCACTAAGCCACCAGCTGCCCCAAGGAAAGATTGGGCATTAGCCAGGAACCGGACTCTAGTCTCACGCATGCCAGACGTAAAAGAAGACCATTTGAATTTCGTACATGTTACGTAAAAATTTAAACACAAAAAGACGCTCCCTTAGCAACACAAATCTAATATCCTTTATTAACTATGTGGGGCTACAATCAGACAAAGTTTCATGTGGATTGATGAATTCTAAGTACATGAAATCACTAAAAAAAATGTGCGAAAAAATGGACAGAAGTGTGTTTTTGTGAGGTCAGTGTTTTATACACCTGATGCAAATGCAATTCTAGCTGCCCCGTCTGTTTTTTGTATTGAGTTAGTATTGGCAAGCACTCAGACCCACACATACACCCACACCCACACGTGCACACGCACACACACACACACACACACACACACACTCTCAAAACCCCTTTAATCCAAATCCCATCATTCCACTCTTGTGGTAATGGATCCAGGTGCTCTCTCTCTCTCTCTCTCTCTCTCTCTCTCTGCTGCAGCTGATATCTGATACAGCTCAGGAAAAAGACCTCATCAATTAATAATAGGCTGCTGTGCCAATATTGTAACACCACCTCCCCCGTGTCTGTTGGAGGGGGGTCTGGGCACTTAGAACCAAAAGAATCAGACAATGGACTAGAACACAATTTATGGTTTCCTTTCTGGAGTAAAAGTAACATAAGGACACACAAACTCACACACAAACTCACACACTCACTAACACACGCAACACACACAACACATAGACACTACTGATGCTCAGGTCAGGGTTTTTCATGATCTGCCACTTATGAGAGCCATTATGAGAGCCATTTGTTAATCACAGATCCAAACCTGATCCAACCCACAATGTTTTTGTCAGTTATTTATAACCGTATTGATAACCACTGTGGATTATTACTTTCAGTGAAAAAAGACAATGTTGATCTCTCAAGATATAGCACAGATTACTTTTCAGAGTAATCTTAAAGCTTCAGCATACCAAGACATTTTGGACAACAACATGCTTCCAACTTTGTGGACACAGTTTGGGGAAGAACCTTTTCTATTCCAGCATGACTGTGCCCGAGTGCACAAAGTAAGCTCCATAAAGACATGGCTGGAGGAGTTCAGTGTGGAAGAACTTGACTGGCCCACATAGAGCCCCGACCTCAACCCCACCCAGCACCTTTGGGATGAACTGGAACAGTGATTGCGAGCCGGGCATTCTTGTCCAACATCAGTGCCTGACCTCATAAATGCTCTACAGAACGAAAGGACTCAAATTCCCACAGAAACACTCCAAAATCTTGAGGAAAGCTGTCCAAGAAGAGTGGAAGCTGTAAACCAACTCCATATTAAAGTCTATGTATTTGAATGCAAAGTCGTTAAGGTCCCTGTTTGTGTAAAGGTCCCTGTACCTTTGTCCATATAGTATATGCCCCTTATCCATTTATATAACCTTATGAAAATGCTTCCGCTGAGATGCCATATCTTTTTGTCACAAATGCAACATCTGGACAGCTCACCACACTTGGAGGAGAAATCTAATTCTCCAGTCTAATTAATGAGCCAACAGATGCCCGTATTGGCTGAGTGACTGTGGTTAATTTAGGTCCATCCTACTCGCCCAGAGAGAGCAAGGCCAATTATGCTTCTTGGACTCCTGGCCACAGCTAGCTGTGGCCTTACTGGAGTTTCCTGACAATAAAACCAATGCTTAGATGGCTGCTCCACCTGGGAGCTGATCATTAATGATATCATCTGATAGTGACAAAGACACAGGGCTGTAATTTACATTGAGGCATCACCCATTTCTTTTCACATGTCCTAACTGGTGCCTGACCAAAAATTGCTCCTCACACCTTTGAGTTAATGGTCAGAGGCCAAAAGGGTTACGACTCTAAGGGGATTCCAATGTTGGATTAGCTATAGCTTCAGCACTAGGAGCCTTTCAGGGCACCACTTAGGACGCAACACAATGGCTTTCCAATGAGGGTGGTATAAGACTACAATAGACCAACACTCTCTAGTTACAAAGAGAACATAGCCTAGTGTGGAATTCCCACAGACAGGACGAACAGCTAATAACCATGTACGGATAGTTTGATACACTCTGAAGGAGAGGACAAAATAAGGGATGAAAAACAACAACATGCGGAAGTGAGTGAGGAGGAAAGAACGAGGGGCTGGGTAAAGGTGTAAGAAAGACAGAAGAGAATGTAAACAAAAGGTGCATTTGGGTAACATTAGTAGAGTAACACATTTTTCACATTAGTAGAGGTTGATGAGATGAGAAAAGGTGACAGAGATAGAGACAGAGTTCCCAGAAGAGACTTAGGGCATATTCATCCTTCGAATGTTGTTACAGCAGTGCTGTCATTTAAAGCAATAAGTCAGGAGATCCCACACTATGTGGCAGAAAGTGTGTGGACACCTGAACACACCAGTATTAGCTTGCTAGATATTAATTTGCTCCCCCCGCCCCCTTTGTACTTTCCACTCCTTTATAAAGGATTTCCACAAGGTTTTCTTAATTTTATACAACTTTTAGCAATATGTGTGACTGAAACACTTAAACTCAATATTTGTTAAGGGTGTCCACATAGTTTGGGCCATATCGTATGTGTTTTGGTGAGTTTAACATGGTTAAAGGGAGAGCCTAAACCCCCTATTCATAGTGAAATTACAATGATGTGCAAACTCAAGTTGCTTAACGCTTTATTAAATCAGTAACAATCTTATCCAGTGTGCAATTATATTTAGATCAAACATGATTTCGTGAACATTCCATTGTTATTTGACACATCTTATATCGGGATTGTAATCTAGTAAGAACTGAATAGGCAGAGCTGTCAATTGATTTTTTTGAGATTTTGGTATGGCGAGGGGCCATGGATAAATGTTACCAGCAGAAACACTGCACATCATTTCTTCTTCAGGCTAAAAAACTAAATCAGACACATTGTCAAAATATGAGATGTCAAAAAACAACCTTAGAATGAGAATGCCTTGGTCTAACTGGTTAAAAAAACTCAAAGACAACAGAAGCCCACAGAAGTAGATGAAAAAACAAACATTCTGGAACTCAAACTGCTGACAGAACACGCTCCAGGACAACTTAAAAGAGAGGATTACACCTGCATGTTCTGAAAGTTTACCAGACAACATATGCCACTAGTAAGTTGATAAAATGATAAGAAGCTACAGAGCACTAAAATAACATTACAGTTAGATGGCACAAAGATTAATCTGCCTTAGAGTGATGGAATGAGGAAACAGAGGAAGTAAAAAAGGTATTCATGCTCTAAAGCAAATGACCTCATCTATGAAACATGGCAGAGGTAGTGTTACAGCACTGCCGTTTACAGCTGCCACTGAAACTGGCTCACTTGTCTTTATTGATGATGAAGTACTATGAATTCCAAAGTGTACAGAAGCATCTGAACCAAAGAATTCCGTGGACATGGTCTCGCCATACAGCCAGACAAAGCAACTCGGTCTGAACCCGAAGGCAAAAAGATAAAGAAACAAAGAATTAATGTAGTTAACAGAGTGCATGCACTTCAACTTCAGAGTCATTGTTTCATTTTGATCTCAATGATTTGGAGTACAGAGCCAAAATGCCCATCACTGCCTAAATATGTGTACACTGTATATATACTCACCTTTTCCATTTCATGATGTGGAAATTCAATTTATATCCCTCTCTTTTATGCTTCCCATCAGTCTTTCTCTCTCTCTCTCTCTCTCTATTCCCACTTCTCTCCAATAAATGACTACAAGATAAAACAAGCTGGTAATTTTCTTAAACGCACTTTAACACAAGCTGCAATCTTGAAAGCCCTTGTCCTTTATTGACCTCCCAATTAGACTATTGCAATACTACATAATCTCTATTGCTGAACTATGTGTTCAGACAGTTTTACACATTATTGCAGGTCCAAAACTGAAAATCATCCAGCCAAGAAATAAGATGCATATGGTAAAAAGAAGAATTAGTTACTATTGATCACTTAAACCATCCGTTCCTCTGCTGCGATGCAAAAGTAAACATCAGCAACCAGCCGGAAACGCAGGAATCAGTTTTGGCATTCCTGGCCCAGTTATATTTTCAAAAGAGAAAATAAAACACTACCTCTGCACCACAACTTATGCAGATTTATTTACACTTATTATCTAAATTCTAAATTAAACTGTTTCATTTAAATTATTTATTTCTGAATTCAGCACATTGAAAAAAATAAAATAAAACAGAAATTGGGGTCCCAACTGTCCCTACTGCTCACAGATAATTCTAAATTTTGTGGACAGTGAAGGCCATTTCAAAGCTTTAATAAGGTAAGATAAGATAAACCTTTATCAGTCTCTCACATTGAACATTTGCATTGTTACAGCAGAAAGTGGGCCTATATATGTATGTGTATATGTACATAGTGGAATTATATATATA
>JBBIGA010021989.1:0-14417 GCA_037576975.1 Alestes dentex | reverse complement strand
TGCTGCATCAAATCATCTAGCTCACTCCAGAACTTCTGCTTCTCTTCTAGCTCACATCCTACCTGTGGGGCATAACCTTTGATAAGCTTTGATTCTTCACCTGAACTGTCCAAATGGTCATCATCTGGAATACCTTCCAGGGGTTCCTGGCTTTCAATCATCTCAGCCAACAAGTCCCTAAACTCCTTTGTGTCTGGTGAACCTGGGGGTCCCCCACCTCTCTTGAAATGCTCTTGACGCGCCGCAGTAGTTGGTTTTTTGCAGGTTTATATGTATGTTTTTCCACAGAACCTTAACAGGATAATATACACTTTGAATTAGGAGTTCTAAAAATGTTGTTTTTTTAATGTCATTAATGGAAACATTTATAATTGACTGAAAATAAATCTTACCTTGTTAGGGCTGGGGTTTTGGTTTTGGGTCTTTTATTTTGAAATGCATGGATGTTTGTGTCGTGTGTCACTGTGTCACATGTTTTGTGTTTTGGTTTAAGTGATTGGGCCATTTGATTGGTTTTTGTCTGAGAGTGTTTTGTATTTAAGTTCTTTGAGTTTGAGTTGTTTTTGTGGATCAACCCTCACACTACCCTGATGGTTTCCTGCATGAGGCCACGGCCTTATGTATGTATGTACTGTTTAGTGTTTTTCAGTTAGGCCCTTGTTACTTTTGGTTTTAGTTTCTTAGAGTCTGTGTCTTTACATTAAAACCATCTAATGGAACCTGCACTTTGTGCCTCGCTTCGCTTCCCCCAAGCACCCGCTGTGACATACCTGAGCTTGTTTGAGCTGAATTCATTCAATATGGAAATCCATACTTTCTTCTTGTTTGCTGTACCGGAATCATGCTGTTTGTTTTCAATTACAGGGTTGTTTGATACAAGTTGTCTGGAGCGGGTCTTCTCAAATTCACTGAAGTTTTTGGAGTGTTCTCTCTTTCCATTATCCATTTTTGGTTAAGTGTAGTGACTCCTGTTCTACACACACCTTAATACTACTGAATTGCAAGTATTCCAGAACAGGTCTTTATAGCAACCTCACCTTAGCCACATGTGCACGTTATTAATCTAATCGGGTTTCCAAAAGATGATCTCTCTTGTACTTGATTACCTTAATCTGAGACTCTGTAGTCTAAAACTAGTTAATCTAAAATTAAACAACATCTCAAAGTCTGTTTAGTATGGATTATTTCCGTAGAATTAGTCTAGTCCTGGTTTATTTTAAGCCCTTAATGGGAAACTGTCTTATCTCACCTTACAGTACTGCCACTATTGTACATGCCTTGGTAACATCACGTATTGATTGTTGTAATTCTATTTTGTTTGGTCTTCCTCTTAAGCTTCTTCATAAACTTCAGTTAGTTCAGAATGCTGCTTCTTGTTCAATTACTAGAACCCCTTCCTCAGCACACATCTCTCCTGGTCTTCAGCAACTCCAATGGTTTCCTGTTAGATAGCTCATTGTTTTAATATTCTTCGGTTGACCTTCAAGGTTCTTCATAATCTTAATTACACTCCTTCCCGTACTCTCAGATCTTCCTCCTCTGCTTCCCTTGTTGTTCTAACTGTTCAGCTCTAACCACTGGGGTTTAGAGCTTTTAGTCCTGCTGCTCAGTCTCTCTGGAATTCTATCCCTCAGGATATTCATAATATTGTCTTTTGACTTTTAAATCTTGTCTTAAAACTCATCCTTTTAAGCTTGCTTACTAACTTTGATTATGCAACTGTGGCTTTTAAAGGCTTTCTGTCAGATCCACCAAGACAAACTTGATCTGGTTGACTTGAAGACTTGCCAGTCTTTTGTCAATGTAAATGACAACAGAAACCACATTTTGGAACCTTTATCTGAGCTCTAGAGCAGAAAAGACTGTATGTCACAACTGTTAAGTGGTATCTGTACCTGTGGATTTTTTCATGATCGGAGCTGCTATTCGTTCACTCTCTGCTGATCAAGAGTGGTTAATGGGTTCTTTTACTCATAACTAAGTGTTCTGTAAGCCATCCAACTGACCGCAGGTTCACTGCCGCAGCTGCCACCATCATCAGCTGATGAAGGCCGTGCAGCAAAATGTCTAATTTTTAGGGACATCACACTATGAAAATAAATTAATCTACTGAATTACAAGCTCTCTGATTAAGGAATCTACATTAATCACGCATGTTTTTGCCGTAAAAGTATTTAATATTTTTTCATTAATTTTGGCATTTGAGTGAATAATAAACATTACAGAGTTTCAACATCTCTTTATCTGTTTTTACATTGTTTATGTGCAGTAATGGTCACAGCAGTCAAAATATATGATCTAATATCCTGAGGAAAAAAATGCTTCAGGAAGAAAAACAATAGAACTATTCAATTGTCTTAAGGTGCAGTTTAAGACAATGTACATACAAGCAGGGTGTTCTGATGAATTATGCATCAGAGTCTATCTATTCATGCTACCCAGTCAAAAATGCTCCCTTAAAATTCATACAGTTTATACACACTGTTTATAACACTTATAATGATGAGAAGTAGGCAAATAATATGCAAAATATATTGTATTTCAAATATATTTCAGAAGCAGTCTATTGATTCATGCTACGCTGTCGAAAAATTATGGGTAATAGTCAAATAATATGCATAATCTGAGAAAAATATATTTTATTTACTAATGATTATCTGTATGTCACAACTGTTAAGTGGTATCTGTAACTGTGGATTTTATTTTCACGATCAGACCTGCTGTTCTTTTACTCTCTGGTCATCAAGCTGATTTCTCTATGAGAAAGGCCAGGGCTGGACTGGGACAAAAAAAATCGTACCGGGCATTTTGAGCCTAGATCTCAAAATGTGGCCCGGGGTTGGGGGGGTTTGCTGACGGGATTAAGCGGCGAAATTTCTAGTTCAGAAAGAAAAATATCAATATATTGTAACCAAATACTTGGTTCTTTGGTATGTTACTCATGGGTATAATTTATCTTATTATTTGCACTGAAAATGTTCCTTAGCAGTAAAATAAAGTTCATTAATTGCATTTCACAGACTGTCATGTTTTTTTATTTGGGATAAGTGTTAGAAAGGGTTGTGTGAAACTCAGCAGCGAAATTGGCTTGATGCTATAAGAACGGCCCCAGCATGGCACAGTTCGATGTGTCGTTACAGAGACTGGCCATAGATGTTGCATCTTCTGGTGCTGCAGCAAGACCCAGTAACCCCCCCCAACCACACCCCCTCAAAATCCAGCCGGGACATAGCAGCAGGCGCACCACACCCCCGCCCCTCCCGTCACGTAAAACGCTGCGCACGCACCCGCACTGTCCCCGCCCCTTCCCGTGACGTAGATCACCGCGCCTCCCCACATTCACAATGCTTTCGGCTCCCATGAGTTGAGATGCTGCAGCGGTTCGGAGTGTTTTAGAGGAACAGGAGCTGCAGGTAAAGAGCTGTTCAGCTACTTTACACCTCTTACACCGTGTTTAACTGTCTTTTACCGAACTAGGCGGATACTGCTCTCCTTTTTCTGTAAAGTGTGTGTGTGCGCGCGCGCGTGCTGGACTTCGCAGAGTCCCTGCGGATCCTTGAACAGTATTAAAAAGTTTTTTTTTTTTATTGTAAATCATTGATACTAGGGCGAAAAGAAGCAACCATATCTGTTCCCGGTTATCCTATTTTCCCTTTTTATTGTTTACCAGCGCAGTCACTGCCTATAGCACAGGGGCAGTGTTTACCCCATAGGCCTGCATGCATGCTATAGACAGAGAAGAAATAGTGTTGCATGTGTGTAGCTGGTGTGTAACAGGGAGACCTTAAAGCCGCGAGTGAAGAACGGATAAAAGGGTAAATGCAGATTCAATGAGCGATTGTTGGAGAATGAGAAGTCCCGTGGCTGGTAAAACAATACGTTTTATATTAGATATGTTTCTCCAATAAATACAGTTTGTGCCTGGTTTAAATCAACTAATTTCTTTGCTAATATGTTTATTTTTTGCCGCCGTGATGGTCTTCATTTGTCTTATTGGTGGTCTTGAAAGGGTAAATAATGTGCAGATATCTTGTGTTGGGGTGTGTGGTGTTACTCTCATTGAGGGGAATACTACACATAACAGCCATTTTTGGCCATTATTCGAGCCAAATGGTAAAAAGGTTTTTGTTTATTAGTGACCCCAGATGTGTCCGAGCACTCCTCGCCCCAGAAAACACTCAGTCACCGGACGAATGTCCATAATTGTTAAAAGAGACGGCGTCTTTCATTCTTCAAAACCACATTCTCCCAATATGCTCCTAATATTAGAAAAAAATACTAATAAACAAGAAAAAAGCAAAAGTATCAGATTTGTTTCTGTTTGTTAAAGTAGTTGATACTGTGTGAGCTGGTGAGGAGAACACAGGTTCCAGATCCCTCCTCGGTTCCTCCAGCCGTTGTTTGTATTGTGAAACTCCATCAGCAGCTCCTGATTTAATTTAATGAAGGATGGGTCGAGTCAAACCAGGTTTCTGGTAAAACTACAGTAATACTGGACTTCCACAAGAACTGAACAGAACATCACTGTTTACTGTAGAATAAAATTCGTCTTTATGCATTTTTAGTTTTATCGAGTTTTATCGTATGTTTAGTAATATTACAGTGGGGAAAACATGCCAAAATGAACACCAAAAACATAAATAATCGAAAAGAATTTTTAATATTATATAATTATATAGTACTGTATATATAGTTTATAGATAGAGAGAGAGAGAGAGAGAGAGAATTTTATTTTAAAGATATGTATAAAATAACACTAAGAATAAATAGATGCATATATTGTTGAGATTATTGCACATTGCCCTGAGATGTCTGTGGGTGGTGATGAAATGAGTTTGTATGTATTTAGTACAGTGATGGCTTGTGGGAAGAAACTGTCTCTGATCCTGTTGGTCCTAGTTCTGATGGACCTGTAGTGCCTGCCAGAGAGCAGGAGGTTGAACAGGCCATGAGCAGGATGGGTAACTTCTCTGAGGATTCCCTCAGCTCTGCGGGATGTTTAAATGTTTTTCAGTGAGACAGCTGATGATTTTCTCTGCTGGTCTCTTCCGGTCTGACTCTGTGCAGTGGGAGAACCATACTGGACTGCAGTAAGTCAGTATGCTCTTGATAGTGGAGCGGTAGCAGGCGCTGCTGTGCCTTTTGATGACTGCCGTGGTGTTAGCAGTCCAGGAGAGGTTGGCGGAGATCGTGGTGCCCAGGAAGGTGAGGGTGTGCACCCTCTCCACACATTCACCCTTGATGTAGAGGGGGGGGTGGATCTTCCCGAAGTCCAGGATGATCTTTTGTTTTTTTTTGTGTTCAGAGCCAGGTGAACACAAAAAAGCTAGAGGAGAGGTGGGGTCTTACTGTCTTGGGCCGGTTTGTGAGAAAGTCTTTGATCCATGAGCAGGTGAATTGTGGGATTCCCAGACCAGACAGTTTGCTGACCAAGATGTCAGTGATGATGGTGTTAAAGGCTGAGCTGAAGTCGAAGAGCATTCTGATGTAGCTTTCTCGATTCTACAAGTGGCTCAGTGCTGTGCGAAGGGCGGTGGCTATGGTGTCCTCTGTTGACCTGTTTGCTTTGTAGGCAAACTGGTGAGGGTCAAAGGAGGGGGGAGGCAGACTTTAATATGGTTTAGGAGTAGCCGCTCAAAGCACTTAGTGATGATGGGTGTGAGTGCAACTGGGCGGCAGTCACTTAAGCTGTGTGTGGCTGACTTTTTAAGTATTGGGACGATGGTGGCGGACTTCAGACAGGCTAGGATGGTGGCCTGCGTCAGGGAGAGGTTGAAAATTGTGGTGAAGGCCTGTGACAGCTGGTCTGCACAGGCTCTGAGTACCTTCCCTGGGACTCCATCCGGCCTGGCCACTTTCCTAGGGTTCACCCTGCTGAGCATCCGTTTAACATCCTGCACTTGTACAGTCAGTGGAAGGGAGATTGAAGCTGGTTGAAACTGGGATGGTGTCACTGTTAGCTGTGGGGTTTGGGTCTTGAAGTGTGCAAAGAAGATGTTGAGCTCTTCTGCTAGCGCAGTGCTCGAGTCCCCTGAAGTTGGGTTTTTTTAATTGTCCTTTTACACTGCTCTGACAGCACTGTACAGTTCTTTGTTTCCTGGCCTGAAGGCAGAGTTCCGAATCTTGAGCTGTTTGCGGACCTGGCTGGTCATCCATGGCTTCTGGTTGGGAAACACTCTGATGCGTTTATTCGCAGTGACATTTCCCACACAGAATGTGATGTAGGACAGGACAGCATCTGTGTGTGCTGCTAGGTCCTGGTGTTCAAAAGCGCTCCATTCTGCGTGAGTGAAACAGTCTTGAAGCTGAAGAAGTGTGTCTTCTGGCCATGTGGTATTGGACCTGATTACAGGAGCAGTAGTTCTTCTGAGAGGCGTGTATGCAGGGGTGGTCTGACTGGCCTAAGTGTGGAAGCTGTGTGGCTCTGTATGCATGTTTAATGTTGGTATAAACGTGATCTAATGTGTGTTGCCCTCTGGTTGGACACTTAACATGCTGATAGAACTTAGGCAGGACAGACTTTAAATTTGCCTTGTTAAAGTCACCAGCTAAAATGTGTACCCCGTCGGGATAAGTTTGCTGTAGCTTGTTGATGGTGTCTGATAACCACAAATGGACGGCATTTAATTGAAATTGACTCTAAGTTAGGTGAACAGTGTGTGTGTACGACTCAATTATCTGTACACCAGCTGGTATGAACGTACATGCACAAACCGCCCCCTCTACTCTTGCCGGAGTCTTTGTTTCGGTCCCAGCGATGCACAGTTCGGTTTGCTAGTTGTATGGCCGCTTCGGGAATCATAGGTAGTCTGAATTTTTCACAATTTGTAGTGAAACTACAAAACTAGGGCTATTGAATATTTTGGAATCAAGTATTATTGTAAGAAAGCCTCCTGTCACTTTAAGAGAGCGCCCGTGCGAGTGAGTGAGTGAGAACCGCCGTGTGGAGGAGGCAGATAGAGAGAACGGAGAAGTAGCGTGTTCTGAACTTTATACTGAATATAGGGTATAGTTTAGTGCTCAGTATCATGCCTGTTCCTGTTTTGCATGTATGAGTCACTGATGATTGTGAGTAACAATTATCGTTGTGTTGTCTTGTACATGTTTAATTAAATTGCGTTACTTTAGCTCGTACTGTTAATAACTGCACTGTGATCGTGACTTGAGTAGCTTATCTCTGTGTGATATGTAGAATTACTCTAATTCTAGTAAGCACTGTTATACGTTATGTAAAATACACACCTGTGCTGATATCACTGTTGGATTAGTCAAGTGATATGTTTTAATTCATGAGACTGTTAATAGTAGGTAGTTACTAATTAATTTTATTGTTGTTATAGAACCTTACATGCTTGCATGCTTCAACCGTACATGCTAATATGCGTATCTGCTTGGATGTTTACTGGCATACATGTGAATGTGCGGATGGTGAAATAAACATCAGTCAAATCTAGGCATGTGCATGAGTACTTGATTAATCGATTACTCGAACCCATCAACGATGATCGAGCATGAAAATGACGATCGATTGGCTCTAAAATTGCATTTTAAAAAATTAAACTACTTACATTCTTTCTGATTGGTTATGCTGGTATTTGGGTGGTAGTCTGATATTTGATTGGTTACGGCTGTGAGAAGTTGCGGTCTAGAGACAAGACCGGAGCACAGAGCGAAAATGGCTTCTAAAGCGTGCAGCGATGTCTGGCAACACGTTGAAAAACTTGACGAAAAAAACAGTCATGTGTAAGATGTGCAGCGCCACACTCGTCTACAACTCCACAACGAGTTTGATGTGTTATCATCTTGCACATAAACACAAAAAAGCAGATGATGCCGAAGCCACTACCAGCAGTCAGACGAACATAAGAGATTTCACCATCAGACAGAAATGCGACAAAGGTAGGGCAGAGAAGATGACGCAGTTAATAGTAGAAATGACAGCAGAAGACTTGCTGCCTATTAGTTTTGTTGAAGGTGAAGGTTTTAAACGTTTAATTAATTACGTTGAGCCCCACTATACTGTCCCATCGCGCAAAACGATCACTGCAAGGATTGATGCTCTATACGAAAAATGCGCTTGTTCACTAAAAGACAGTCTGTCGAAGCCAGCGCGGGTGGCAATAACTACAGACTCGTGGACTTCGCTAACCACCGAATCGTATATGACGCTAACCTGTCATTACATAAATGAACGGAAATTTCACAGCGCAGTATTAGAGATGCGAGGTTTCGAGGAAAGACACACAGCTGTGAACATTGGCAACTACCTGAAAGATACAACAGAAAAGTGGCTGTTAAGCCCTGAAAAAGTAATGGCATGTGTGCACGACAATGCTGCTAACATGGCTCTGGCAAATCAAAGTCTTTGGGAATCAGTGCCCTGTCTCGCACACACCCTGCAGCTTGCTATCAACGAGGGCTCCAATGTGGCAACTGTAAAAAATGTAATAGCTGCAAGTAGCTGCTTGGTATCACATTTTCACAGCACAGTAGCTACAGCCGCACTAAGGCAGAAACAACAAGAACAAAATATACCCGATCATAAGCTTATTCAGCATTGTCGCATGCGGTGGAATTCAGTGTGTGACATGGTGAAAGAGACAGTTTATACAGTCCAGTTCTAACACTGAGAAATGCTACCCTTTGGCTACTTCAGACTGTGACATGCTAACAGTTTGTGGTGATTCTGTACAGTGCTTATGTTTCTGTTTTGGATTTTATGCCCATCCAATCGCTCCACGATATTGAACTGTTTTAACGTATCCAATAACAAAGTACTTTAAACGACTGACCAGTTTTTGTTTTTAATTTGTTCACTGCTGCGCCTGAGGTGAACTCACTCAGCCGGGGTAAACTCTACTGTGTGTGTGTGTGGGGTAAACTCACTCAGCTGGAGTAAACCATACTGTGCATGTGTGTGAGTCTGTCTGTGAGGTAATCTCACTCCGCTGGGGGAAACTCTACTTGGCTACTAGCTCGTAGCTACCTGCCGCAAGCTCACGCACATGCACAGTTTTTAAACAGCCTCTAGATAGCCAGTGCAGGTTTTCACTTTGAGTTTGTTTGCTGTTTTCACTACATAGTAGATGAAAATGTAAAAAAATATTCTTGTGCCTTATTTTTGTAAAAAAAAAACCCCAAAGTTGTCAGTTGGCAAAAGAATGCCATACCTGCCATCTCACTTTCTATTAGGCCAGATGAATATTTATTACTCATTTCTATTAATAACACAAGATATTTCTGTTGTTTTTTGGTCATCCATGCATGAAAATATAAGCAAGACTGTGTGTTTACTGGTTAATACACTGCTGTTTATTTTAAATAAATGAAAACAAACCATGCCTCATGCTTTAGTATTTTTTTTTGTTACTTCACTTCGCTGTATTGAAACCGTACTGAACTGTGATGTCAGAACTATAGTGTGAACCGAACCGTGACCTTTCTGTACCGTTACACCCCTAGCGCATACCAAAGAAAACGCCCGGGCATGAATTAATTGTGGGAGATGGCAGTTCATTGTATGCTGTCCAGCACGTGTACGGGTTTAACAACAACAACAACAAATAATGATAATAAATAACAATACATTTACCTTGATATTTTAAGGGTAATGTATTAAGCTGAGTTTAAAATGAAATTGAAGTGTTTCAGATTCAGTCATTGTTTCTTAGAACGAACTAATTACTAATAATTGCTGGTGAAAACTCCAGAAAATTTGTGGAAACACAGATATCCTCCACAGCACTGTCCTTTGTACCATTTCATGTACCATCTCATGTACCATTTCGTGTGTGTGCGTGTGTGTGTGTCAGAATTGCATGTAATCAATGCTTGACTGTCAAATCAAGGTAGTTCAGTACAATTCAAAAAACATTTTTGTCAAATATTTATTGTCAAAGCTTAAATTTCCACTTTTCTGTGACCGATTTTGACTCAACAGTCTCAACCAATTTTACAGAAAATAAACCTCAATACCTTTTAACAGCTGAACAGTTTTAAAGGCTCACTTTCTTCCCCTCTTATATTCAACTCCCCCACAACTCTGTATCTCTCCCTTTCTCTCACTCAGTCGTCTGTATTTCTCCTGTTGTTTGCTCATGTATCGCTATCTTTTTATTTCTTTCTACTGTCAGCCTCTAAACTGCTACCAAAAAGACTATAAAAGCAGTGCCGGTTAAAATAGACTCGCCCTGTCAGGTTTTAATCATAACGGTCTGTTTTGGCCACTAAATCCAGCTCCGTATTGGACAGCTTCTGGGTCTGGGTCTGGACCGTGGTCTATCTGTTAGTGACCGCTGGTGTTAAACCCTAAATATGCCCCAAATATGCTCCCAAAGCAGTTCATTCTAAATTCAGTTTAATACATTATCCTTAATGAAATATAAAGGTAAATCCATACAGACTGTACTGTAATTTACGCACAGGCATTTTCTTTGGTATGCGGTATGGTTTTCTTTGGTATAAACAGGAAAATACAGTAATAAATTAGTGAAAGCTTGAATTTCCACTTTTCTGTGACAAACGTACTTGATTGGCTGAAAGGGATCACGTGGGACGGCTTAACTTGCATGCAAGTGGTCTGTGGATTTCCTTGGCTTCTAAACTGCTACCAAAAAGACTATAAAAGCTGTGCTGGTTAAAATAGACAGGTCAGGTTTTAATTATAATGTTCTTTTGGCTGCTAGGTCCGGGTCCGTATGGGACAGCTTCTGGATTCGAACCCGGGTGGTGGTCCACCTGTTAGTGACCACTGGTGTGAACCCTAAATATGCCTCAAATATGCTCCCAAAACAGTTCATTCTAAACTCAGTTTAATACATTACCCTTAACGAAAATATAAAGTTAAGCCCATACAGACTGTACAGTAATTTATGCACAGGCATTTTCTTTGGTATGCGCTATCGTTTTCTTTGGTATAAACAGGAAAATAAAGTAATAATTTAATGTAATTTTAGTAATAAAAATACAGTAAAATGTAGGGGTTATCACCAATAATTTTTACAGTTCAATAATTTATCAGCAGCTTGTCTTATTCAGGGTTCTTCAGGAGGAGTACTGTATTGTAGAGACCCGCCAGTTAAATCAGACATTGGGCGGCACCTGAGGTCCTCTTTTAATTTCATTTACGGTAATAAAACTACTGGGCTTTAAGAAGAACAAAAGGAAAAACGAGAGAAACGCTCAAGAAGAGTCAGGGGCAGACTGGGAATCTCTGAGTACAGCATATATAATCATCCCAAAAGCGTTTTCTTTGTGTTCTCACGAGAGAAATACATGTATACGGTTATATTTTATATGGAAATGTAGCTGAATTTACGTTATTAATATTACTAAATCATATTTTTCTTAATCATTTTGCACTAAAATGCATGAAGAATTATATGCCACGAAAAAAGCAAAAGAAATGTGGATGATATCTGCAGTTTCCACTAATTTGAGTTTTGCCAACATTTATTAGTCCAGTTCTAAGAAAAATGACTGAATCCAAAACACTTTAATTTCATTTTAAACGCAGCTTAATACATCATCCTTAACAAAAATGTAAATGTAAGTCTGTATTTCTCCCACAGTTAATTAATGCAAGCATGGTATGCACTGCCATTTTCTTTGGTAGCTGGGTACATACAGTAATAATTTATTTTTTTAAGAATGAAAATTGAGTAAAATGTACGGGTAATCACCAATTATTTTTACAGTTCAATAATTTACTGTTCGTCGGGAAGCAACCAGCTGGTTAAAGCAGACATTGGACAGCGACTGAGCTCAACAGCCTCTTTTTCTAAGATTTTTCTGTAACATTTAACACTCACCTCTCACTTGCTCATCAGCAACACCCACACATTGTGATGCTCCTACACATGGCCCTCTCATCCCCCCTACTCCTTCCAACCCCAC
This sequence comes from Alestes dentex, assembly GCA_037576975.1. Lineage (NCBI taxonomy): Eukaryota > Metazoa > Chordata > Actinopteri > Characiformes > Alestidae > Alestes > Alestes dentex. The sequence goes on along the minus strand of JBBIGA010021989.1, from coordinate 2,522 downwards.
ACGGTGCTCTCATTGATGCCATAACGGCGCTATAGCGGCGTAACTTTTTCCTCCAGTGTCTTACACCTTCTCTTGTGCTTAGGTGCATTGTCAAGAGGCGCAGGGCGCTTGGGCGGCATTTTACGGCTTTTAGATTCATGAAATGAAAACAGAGAACAGGAGGGCTGCAGCCAATAACACAAGATTCAAGATTCTTTATTCATCACAGTGAAATGTATCCTGAACCGCTCCTTTTGACTGTGCAAACATTATAAACAATAAGTTGCTTTAAATTAAAAATATGGAAGTCTCTGAAAAACAAAAGTAGAAATGCAAAACATGAATAAGAAGCTAAAAAAAGAGCACTGTCTGAAGGCGTCTGGATGCGGCTGCGCCACCCCCTACACTGATTTATATTTAGCGGAGTTTATATTTGGATTACTATTTATGTTACAAAATTAGTACATTTGACTTTATAATTTAGAAGTAAAATGCATAAAAAATACGTTGCCACGAAAAAAAAAACGATTGTTGCGATTGTTTGTGTTACAGTGTTGCCATTGTGTTATGTTCTGTGTTTGTGTAGCTGGTTCTGATCCACATAAAACCGGGGGTTACAGTACATACACACAGATACATGCACACATTTATACACATAGGTGTACACACATAAGGGCATTAACGACTTCGGATTTTTTCAAGCCGACTTATCCATCAAGATGGTCCAAGTTGAGTCAACTAGTTGTAATGATGTCACACACAGGCAGCGGCGCAACACAGGTGTCCAACACTGAGCAACTTTTATTAAAGTTCTCTGTAACATTAACAGTCAGCATGACAATTAAACTAAACAAAGGCGGATACCTTGAATTTTCTGGTAAATTTAAGTGTCCGACTGAGAGTGGGAACAGTTTAAGCCGCAGCAGGACGACTCTCTGCAGTGCTAGCGTTAGCCATGTTAGCTGGCGTTAGCCATGTTAGCTAGTGGTGCCGTTTCAGATGCCATGCAGAACGCCGGTACTGTTACTGTAGTTTAACACCGACTTGCAGGTTGTGCAGATCTCCATGCTGTTTGTGTGTCTAGAGTGAAGGATCTCCACATGTGTTTGTGTTCTCTGCTACATGTCTCTCGTCTTGTTGTGGTCTAGTGTTTAGATTCCACTCTACGTGCCAATGTTACCACCCCTTTTATGAAGGGACTATAGTAATTGGTTAAACCAAGGAACGCATGTCAGCATCAGCCAATCAGAGGCAGAGACTGCATTGTGTACACAAGCGAGGGCAGAGAGAGAAAAAAACACACGACTAGTCGATTTCTCTCAGGGGGCGTCGACTTGTGCCTCTGAAGTCGACCAGTGGACTTTTCTGTTAATGCCCTACTGCACACACATACAAACACACACACATGCACAAAGGAGTACACACACACATACATAAACACACACACATGCACAAAGGAGTACACACACACATACATAAACACACACACATGCACAAAGGAGTACACACAGCTTCTGAACACATTCACTTTAATCTTTTAACCTCTCAGTGCATTCAAGTGGTCTTGAAACTTTTGCTGCTGAACGAATGACAGTGACTGAATGAATAAATAAATAAATACACAAATAAATAAACAAATAAATAGTTTTCTTTCAATCTTAAATAAATAAGCTGCATTACAATGCATAAGGTTCCATATGATGTTCTACGTAGATATGTGTTCTGTCATGTGTATAAAAAAAGGACTTTATATGATTGAACCCCAGACGTGTTACTTAGTAACTACTATCAGTTATTCAGTGATTATAAAACTGTTACGTTGTGTTTCTACACTTCGCTCTCGCTTACGTGAGAGCAAGTAATTAACCCTTCTCTAAGCCCCGCCCCTCGACACAGCTCGTCCAACCACAGCTTAGCAACCGTAGCTAGGCCCAATGCTGAGTATGATGATAACAAATAATAACGGTGTCTAAAATTACATAAAGATAATTAGAAATATAAATAAATAAATACATAATAAATAGATTTAGTCATAGTAAAAAAAAATAGTAAATTTGCCTAATATATTAATTTAGGCAAATATTCGACATAAAGAGTTTTAGGGATGAAATTTTATCTAAACCAGGGACTGTAGAAGAGAGTTTGCGGAGTTAGCTAACTAAAAAGCCTGGCTAAGCTAATAAAGTTTTTTCCTTTTTGTTATTTGAAACAAGTCTAGTTTAGTGTCCCGTACTTACAACAAATAGCGACAATAAAGCTAATAATAATATTAATAAATACTAACAAATCCGAATCTACGCTGGCTAGTTAGCTTAACTACCCTGTAGCCTACGCACCAAATATTTTCCTTCAAGGTGATTTTCTGATTATTTGAATTGTTAAGAATTGAATCTTACGTTTTTAAGACATAAGTGGAGGAGGATCAGAGAAAAATCCACTGATCACAATTTACAAGTCAGGACTCTCCACAGTGGAGGTGAATGGAACCAGACGTCTGCCTCTAAAAGCTCCTCACAGAAAGTTCTTCCATCAGATGGTTCTGG
>JBBIGA010021964.1:0-14420 GCA_037576975.1 Alestes dentex | reverse complement strand
TGCAGCCGTGTCCAAAGAAAATGAAAATAGTGTTTAAAACACTGTATGGTGTGAGCCACGTAAAATATAAAAACGTTATGTTTAAATACAAACCAGGCAACATCGTTAGAGTATCTAGAGTGAGAGGAGCATTCACAAAGGGTTATAAACAAAACTTCACACATTTTTTTTACATATCTGAAAGTATCCCCCGAATACCACCAGTCTATAAGTTGAAAGACTATGGCAGCAATATATAAGGAGCATGTTATGAAGGGATATGATAGGGATAAAACACTTAAAGTGGAAAAGATTTTAGCCAGAAAGTGTGCAAAAGACATATGGTCTTAGTGAAATGGTTAGGATGGCCTTCAAAATTTAAAGAAACATCCCCGAAAGAAACGTCATTAACATTTAGACCTTTTTAAAACAAGAGTTCCGACGGTGTGTTTCGTTCAGCGCAACATCATAGCCGATGAGTTTTACGTAACACTGCTGTGCGATTCGTCTCAGAGTGTGTATCCAGACAGATTTCTACTTACAGAACTAAGCTTGCAAGGTCACCAATATTGAAGAGTCTGTGGGAGGTTGGTCTAATAGAATTTCAGTACCCAAGATCGTGGGAGACGTTTAGTGACAAGGACGCATTTTCTCGGTGTTCTAGCATGTGACCAATTACCCCTAAAATGTGTGCAACAGCTACCCTCATCTGTAATAATTAACATTCACAGCTCGGACCTGCCAGGAGAGCATTGGCTGGCCGTGTACATAAATGAGGAATGTGGCGGCTGTTTTTTTTTTTTTTTTATAGCTTTGGTAACAAACCTGAAAGCAAGTTGTTCCCATCAGACATTTACACATTAAGAAACAGTTGTACTAGTATGAAATTTTCATGCAAGCAAGTACAAGATTTTACGGCTGTTACGTGTAGTGAACATTGTGTTTTCTTTCTCTACCATATGTTAAAAGGATGAGGATGTGGTGTGTAGATGTACAGATGATTTGATTAAAAATGGTATGGTTTCATTATTTGTAAAGAAATTACAATCGAGTGTCTGTGCCACAAATATGTTTGTGTTCAATGTGTACAATAGTGTAATGCTTTTATAAAGAATGATTAATGTACCACTGATATTTAATAAAAGAAAAACAAACACTGAACAGTACTGCATTGCAATCATTTTATTTTACAAATAGGTATGATCTATACAAAATTCCAATGATGACTAAACACGTACATCATAATACCAAAAATATAGGCTTATTTTTAAGTACAACATCGAAACAAAGTAATATACAAACATCTCAATGCCAAAAATATGTTGGAAAAAAAAAAAAAAAAAAAAAGAAAAAAAAAAAAAAAAAGACACATATGGCTTTGAAGTACAAACTCAAATCATAAAAAGCAATATACAAAAACATTTATCCTAATGCTGAAAATATATACATTTATTTCAAGGATAACAAAACACTAATGTTAGGGTGTGCAAAAGTTAAGGAAATATCAAGCCACATTGACTCATCCAATTGTGTTGGAAATATGTAAAATTTCGAACGCCTGACTGGTGTTTTATAACCGTGTGCATCGGTCAAGGATTCCAAACCAGCGGCCAGTGTTTTATAACCGTGCACGCCAGTCTTTTTATTTTCCTCTTTACAAGACTGTTTAGAACTGTGGAAAGTGGTGTGTTTAGCTTAGCTACAGCACTCAGAAATTCCCGCCACCCCTGGGGTTTCCCGCGGTGTTTCACAGCCTGTGGGACTGCGACACTTTTTACTTTATCAAATGTGCGCGTGTCCGGTATGGTCGCCCCATTAAAAATAAACTCACCCGTGTCGCTCCAAGAGGCCACGTCCAATGATTCAATCATCTTTTCTAATATGTAACGGGCATTCTTTTTAGACTCGGAAGGTATCTCTATAATAACGACGTAAACGGTTTGACTTTTTCATGCTATTCTACTCAGAATATTTTTTAATAGACTTATCCAACTCGTTTTCAACAGTTTGTCTTAGGAGGTACGGGTGTGTCTTCGTTTTTTTTTTTAATCTATCCAACTGGCGTTGGGGGACTAAAAATATTTTCTCCGCATACTCCATCTGTTCTAACTTCGTCTGAACACAATTAGACTTGTTAAAAATGGCACTGCAACACTTGAGAGGCAGAAGGAAACCACCCTTTTGATTAATCAGCTGTCTCTTTAGGTATGCCAGTCTTTATCAGCGATATGTTTTATAGCAGTTTTCTTCTTTTCCAATTTAAAAAAAAAAATTGACAGGATGACAGCGGTATAATACCGTGAAGCACGTTGAAGGCTATTTCACACAGTGACAGGGTTAACTAACCCGATGCAAATTGTAGAATGAGCCGTCTGTGCCGGTTTAACCTTAAGTAAATGTTTCAGAAGAGACCGGTTTCTCAGAATTCTGTCTGACATGGTTGTGTTATATTTCAGACCCTTTTTTTCCTAAACATACACAACCTGGTACTTTGAAAGCAGATCTGTTCTGAGTCTAAACAAGTCAGGGGTTTTGGCTTTATAAATCAATTAGAAGGTAGCCGTAAGGTTTTTCTGTAGCATTTTTAAAACATTCCAGAAAATACTTTGTGTTCCCAGAATACATCTGTCTGGCTAAAACAGCCACCTGGTCTCTCGGAGTTTTAAAAGTATTAGATCATTTGTGTTTAAAGTAATTGTCCGACTAGATTTACCTTGGGAAAATAGATTTTGTACCAAGTATACAGCAGTGAGGTTCGGGTGACGCACGTATTGTGTAATCACGTTCTCCACCTGTACATTGCTACTAGCATCTTTCATGACCTCATCGATAATTAACAAATAGTTTTTGTTAATAGGTAGAAGTTCATCATCCAGAGCCCCGGGAATTCCTTGTATGAATTTTATATACCTTAGCTTCAACAGTTGGTCATAAAGAGGTTGCCAACAGTCATATATGTACACAATATTTTCAATTTAATTCCTAATTACACTGTCGGCATTAGCAATCAGCATCTTTACAAAAAATGTCTTCCCAGAATTGGAAGGTCCACTTATCACACGAGAATGGGTGTTGAGTTGAAAATCGAGACCTGTAACATCTCTCAAGCCCATATTAACACCGTGTATTAAAACAAAATTCAATATCCGTACGGTAGTGTCGAAAAATCGGGGAGTAGCACACGCTTGTTGTACACAACCCTGAAGCACTTAACGACTGTTTTGTTTTTCAGTGCAAGGCGTTTAACACGCACTATGTTATCGGTACACGCAAGGATGTGTCGCTCGCTGTTTCTATGTACCACGTGATGATCAGCAAGGTCAATCAGTGTCTCTAACCTGCCCACTTTCGAGTTTTCAGCATTCAGAGTGATACCTTTAGCCTTCATACATGTTTTGTAAGCTCTAGAGTATCATCGGTCATAACCCGCTAATTGCTCTGCAAGACTTTTTCCAATGCATTAATAAAGTGAGCCAGAGAATAATCGTCAGATGCCGACAAAATAGCATTTACATCTGCAGAGAGGGTGGCACCTCTTAAAGAGATGCAAAAACACACCATTATGACCGGCTAACACTCTGGAGAAATTGACTATGTCGCTCAGAACATTATGCACACTATTCATGTACGCCTCCATATCACCGCTTGATACATTTCTGAAATTAAGCGATCTGTGCAACACAAAGCTGTTGAATCTTGGTCTAGCTACTATGCAATATTCACCAACCACGCCTCCATATCTAGCCAGACGTTCTATATCCGACTGGTCTAACACAATGTCTATTGGGGGGCTGTCTATAATACCACCAGTTTGCACTACGCCAGCATAAGAGGCTTGCATACCTGCGTCTGAATGTGATGGTGGGGTACCAGTGTCTGAATGGGATAGTGGTGTACCGGTGTCTGAATGTGATGGTGGGTTAATTAAATATATAGAATTATCAGGGTCATCGGTATGACTGTCTGAAAGACTATCGGACGTATTCAAAATGTGTATTTTCAAGAATTATACGTATATTATTGATGGCTCTTACTGTGTCGAATGCAATATCATTAGATGCGGCATACGGATTATTAACTGCGGATGACCGGTCTGGTTTTGCAACCCATTATCTACATGTGTATCTTCAAGAATTATACGTATATTATTTATGGCTCTTACTGTGTTTCGTCGAATGTAATTTCATTAGACGAGCTGCTATCAAGCCGCGGGGTTTGCCTGGTTGTGACATTGCTATGATGATAGCAATTGTCAATTTCACAATTTTGTCATTTATCGCTTGCACCCTGGCCTTTTGTACATCTATATCCCTTATTATTCTATCTTTAAACGCCTGCTCAGTCCTTAAATACTCCTGTATTGCAACATCCGCAGACAAATCACAATCAGAAATATTATTTAATTGAACAGCGTCACCTTGCACGGTGTCGGGTCTTGAGCACGGTCATTAAACTGTCCGTCGGCCGAGGAATGTGGTTCTGCACTGGGACAATCACCCGAAGAAGCACTGGTTACAGAATTCCGACCCTCTGAAGCAGTGTCCATAGGCATCACCACCAAAGAATTCTGGTTCTCTGAAGTACAGCTCCAAAGTTCCTGAGTATTGGAATTGAAAGATGCTATAACAGCAGTCGCCCGGTCCAGATAGGTATGCTGTCCGTGTTGCACTCCACCAACCACGTATGGTCCTTGGGGGTCTAAAACAATGAAACATTGTTACGGCTGATTACTTATGATGACCGACCACAATACGGCTATACAACATATTTCCTTACCTACTTCATTCAGTCCCAAAGCTGTGGCAGACATTGCGGCTGTTGGTAGACACTGCGGCTGCTCATTATGCAGCGGAGGGACATGGTTTGCAATTTTTTTCTAGATGCGCTAAAAACAATATTTACATATGACACGTGTAAATACGATAGAAAATTAATTCAATATACAGACTATACATACCAACAATCGTGTCCTGACCACCCGCGTTCGATGTGTATTTTATCAGCACCTATGGTATAGCAAATAATTGTTTATTAGTAAAAACTGACAATGTTTAACACAATGTTTAAAAAGCATTATATACATTTACCTCGCCTCCGCCAAGAGCCTGAAATCCTAGATCGCTTTGGCGTATTGATCTCGTGTGCTAGTTTTACGGTATAGATGGAAGGGGCCCGGACATATATCCTCTTCAACCCCTGGGGTATGGTCACAAAATAATCGTCGGCATCCTCTAAAAAATACCATTATTTACAAGTATTAGACACGCATCATGATAAAAGAAAAATACATCCGTAAATACATTTTAGTCACTGCTGAAATGATAATCATATTAAAAATCACAAAATTAAAACCACAAATTTAAAAATATAAAATGTACATATATATTTTAAAACTGAACACTCACCAAAAACATTGTATCCCTCGACTGCTGAAACTGCGTGGGCTTCCCCTATGAAATAATTATTTTAATTATTTTATCCTGTTAAACAAGAAAGCGTAATCGTAAGAAAGCTCCCTAAAAATTAATATCATTTATATAAAATATATATACACACACACACACAATATAACTTACCGAATGTGTAGTTTGCCATCTTGAATTGTTTCAAACGGGCACAATGGTATTTATCTGTGAAACACAGTTTTAAGTGTGAAATCACAGCAATGGCTACTTGTAGATCTGCGCAAGGCCCTCTGGGAAATGGGTGGGGTTAACTCTGCACCAATGAAATTCAATGGTGTTTAATTAAACTTTAAGGATACTTAAAAATTTAAAACATTGATTTAAAAGTTTGTCTTTGGTAAAAAAAATATATATATATTTGGTAAAAGTATGACATGCCTATAAACTACAAATGGTTCTAATACAGTATATTTAAATGTTGTAAATGTATGTAGATCATTTCCATTTGTGGGGAACACAAGCATGGCTAAAACTATTTTGAAAGATTTGAAAGTGACATATTCTATTGTTTTCGTTAACTGTTTTTTTCTTAACATTTTACTTCTCACTTTGGAAATCCTCAGTGTGTTTTTCCACATTTAAAACCTTTTCACTTTAACTTTTTAAAAGAGTTTTTACATGAAATTTTTACATGAGTATTTATCTTATCTCTCTTACACTCACAATTAGTTTTTACATAAAATAATGTCGGCATGGGCTTCCAAGTATCCCAGGACACTTTCAAATGATCATGTGGTTTAAAAAAAAAAAAAAAAAAAAAAGTCACATACATTTGTTTGAATGGTGTAAACACTAAAGGGTCCCAGAGAAAAAGCCTCATGCATGGTTTTGTTTTAACCATTTCATAGCCAACACAATAAAATAATACAAGTTTCTCTGTGCTTACAAATGTCTAATTTAAACAACCCATCATTTTCATGTTTATATTTGTAAAAACCTACTGAGTTCTGAATTCCCTGAACTTTCATAGACAAATCATTAGTTAACACTACCTAAATAGTCGCAAAATGTTTGAGATTTGCTACGAATGTTGACCATATTAAAAACAGAACACTCTCAAAAAAAATGTTGCAACCTTCAGCTCCACAAATTTCATCGATTGTTTGACCTATGAAATATCTATGTCCCTGTCAAACAAAATGAATAAGAAAGTATTCATCAATCACGGTAAATATGCAGTATAACTTACTGTATGTGTAGCAAGCCATCGCAAAGCGGTTCGTCGTGAACAAGAAAACTGTAGATTCAACGCAAGCTAAAACAGCGTAGTGGCTCTGTGGATGACGACGCAATTGTCAAAGCGTGTAGAGGAGAGCGGGGTAGTCATCATATCTCAGCCATTAGAAGGCACTGACCAAAACTGTTGACACAGAAATGGTCGTAAATAGGGTCAGGTCATCTACATTGACACGTAGAGGTGGAACCAGCATAACCTTGAGGTGAGACAACTTTGTTTTTCATATTCAAAAGTACATTTTGAGGCATCTCGTTTTTCTTCCAACTCATTACACCATGGGTTGACAGTAAAATAATTAAAGTATAGAGAGCAACTGTGTAGTTAGTGTGACCTTCCCACTATACACCACTGATGGAAGTGTGGTCCAGGAGGCACACAGAAACGATTTGGGACAATATAGTGCAAAGACAGCTGTTTATATAGCACCAGGTCACCCGCAGCAGTATGGATCAGGGAATAGATACTTGTCCAACAAATTTTAATTACACTCTTTCATCAGCTTAAGTGATATTAACAAGATTCAAGATTCTTTGTCACATGCATAGTCATACAGGTACAACAAACCTTCCACAGTTTTGCTGTTCCATAAACTAATGCTACCCCTTGGCATTCTCCTACTACCAAGGTTTTAAATGAAATCAACACACCATACATAGCAATAAATGAAATAACCCATCACAAAATCAATCATCACACAATCAACGGGTATTAGGAGAGCCAGTGGATAATCAGCCCATGGGCCATTCGAAGAGTGCCACTGAATCTAAGGAGGTAAGATATTTAGCAGATACACATCAGCTAACAGACTTTTGGTGCAACCAACTCATAAATCACCACCTTGAAACAATACTAAGAGCAAAGGGGGGAAAAAAACCAGAAACGTGGAGAAAAGCAGTGGAAAAACAGTGGCCATTACCACAACCCACTCATAGCAGTTCTGTCGATAAAAAGATAAAATCACTCACAAATCTCACCTTTATTACCCAGAAATAAAATCTAAAAGTTCACAAAGACCTGTACCTGATAACAGCAGCAGTCTTTTCAATACCTTAGGGAACCCAGAGTCAAGCTACGCGATTGGCGTTCCTCTTTCCGTTCCACCATCAGGAGCATGCTTCCAACAGCCCACCGCGAGTGTGGCTTCTCCCCTGCCTACACTTACATTCCGCACACTGTTTGCAGAGCGTCTGAAACCCTTTACCTGTGTACCGGGTTTTCCATTAAAGAGGCCCTCAGCGCTGTTTAAATGGTGCCGCCAATTAACAACGAGACCCAACGATACGTCCTGATACTCTCGCGAGGCCACAGCAGCAGTAATGGCGTCCTACAGCAGGAGCTGTCACAACAAAAGTCCTCCCTACCCTACCGGTTCCCTTAAGGTTTTTTTCTTAGCTAGGCTAATACATGTCACAACAACTAGCCTCCAAAAGAGCTACAACAACTAGCCTCCAAAAGAGCTAAAAATGTCAGTTGGGGTCGGTTGTCACGCATGCTACAGTGCATTATGTGCAAGGGGTGGGCCCACAAAGATTGCACACCTGGGGGGTATTCCATGAAAGTATTTAAGGAAAGCCAGACTTACCCGAAAAAAGTTAGACTCAAACTAGCGCCATCTCCCAATTAAGCCTCAAGTCGTTCCACTAACGCAGTTCAGGCTTTTCCAGTCAAGGCTAATTCAAGGCAGACTTGCGTAGTCTCACTTAGCGTGCGCACCCGAGATATTTAGGAAGCCCGAATAAATAGAGGGCCGAGACGTAGATGAAATGGCGCAAAACGAGGGCAAAAACGAGAGCGGCTTTTTTCAGCAGCAGAACAAACGCTTCTGATGGAGCTATACGAAGAATATAAAGACATTATAACAAAGAAAGGCAATACTGCAGCCATAAATAAAGCCAGAGTGGTGGCTTGGCAGAATATAGCAGACAGGCTAAATGCGTAAGTCATGTACATGTTAGGAGTAGTTCTGAATATCGTGATTTCGTGGTACCGTGGTACCGTGATTTAAAACTCACCTGGCTGCAAGAATTTTCCCAGTATGAACCTCCCGGCCATCAGGCCCTTCTCTTTATTGGCTTCATATGTTCGTTTTACTGTATAATTCATTTGTAATTGATTATTCTCCATAGAGCACTTTAAATTGCATTTTGTCTTTCCATGTTATTAATAAACTTAAATGGATGATCTGTGTGACTTAGCAGTGGTCTAGAAAATTTAGTTTCAGCCCATGTGTAACCCCCATGACTACAAAGACTTTCGGTTGTTAAATACAGCTCTACTGACATAGACCTGTTTGATCTCCACTGACCCTCTTGCATATTCATTGACTTGAATATCCGTCCTTCACTGTTACATCTCAACAGAAGAGAGAGAGAAGAACCTGGCAGCAAGTGAAAACTAAATATAAAAATATCTTCCACAGTGGCAAGTATCTTATGAAAAAATGTCAGTTTGATCACAATAGTTTACGAATTTCATAAATGTAATTGTAGCCACAAAGAAAAGGAGCCAGGCCACTGCTGCTGGTGGGGGGACCTCACACTGAGCTTCAATGAAGGATGGCCTCAGGTGGAAGGAACAGAAGGGGGATATCAACAGATATCACCCCCCCCCAGGTGTCCGGGAAAAATGTGTAGAAGGTATTGTTTGCTTTTCCTCTAGGTCGCCCTCCCTTAATAGTGATATCTGATAACTGTTGGTATGCCTGTCTCTGCAGTGAGAGGAGATAAATATTTCTGACTGATCCCACAGCAACATCAGTCTATGAGACTCTTGACCCATGTGTAAATATGTCATGTTTCTGTTTTAAATAAAAGATAGTGTCATGCAATTTTCTGTTGCTTCACCAACTTTACTATTCCTCATTTTGCAGTATAGGGCTGTTGACGAAGAAACCGTGTCAGCAGACACTGACATGCCAGAGGTACGACCCCATATGAAACGCTTTGGATGTGTTTGGAGTCTGAAGAATTTATACAACAAATATATTTTTATACAAACAATATATTTTACTGCAGGATTAAACCACACCACTTCAGCAAGGAGTGAAGTGAGTAACTACTACTTATTATAACCAACATACTAAGCTTCTTTGTGACCCATTATCCCTCGTCACAGGATACATGTGCCATTTATAAAAGAAAGCTGCTCCTGTCTGTTGAAAGGGAGAAGCTAGACAATGAAAGGCTGCTGATAAAAAAAAAGTTAGACATCAAGACACCAGAGAAAGATCTAAGTACACACTTGAAGCACAAAGTCATATGTTTTGAACAGTTTAATTTTCTGTTCTCTCTCTCCACAGCTTCAAAAAATGACTGATTAATACACATCTTTGAATAAAGAAAATTCTCAATTTTCAGAATGTGTGGTTTTATGTTTACATTTTTTAAAAATTCAGAACGGCGGAGGTATGACCATCACCAGTGGCTGTGAAATAGGTGTTTCTATAAAGGTTCTCACACTCCTTCCATCGATTCCCTCTTCAGGAGCAGGAATTTTCTCCCACTGCTCCTCGGTCATCGGTGTGGGCCATCTCTCCCGGCGTATGTGTGCGATGTTGTATAGAACTACACAATATTGCCTGCATGGTCTGACCTTACTCTGATGCCTATCACGCATCTAAATCTACAGAAAGAAATATGCTCGCCTGAAAAATTGGTCTAAAAGAAATGTGGTGTGTATGAATGTTGAACCTCGACTTTTGTTGGCCAAAGATAATCTCGATTTATGCCCTTTTTCTGCTGTGGGCGGTGTTAAATGCCTTCTCTGCCTCAGTTTGAGGTTCTGGGTGAAGGGTTTGAGGTTCTGGGTAAGGGGTTTGAGGTTCTGGGTGAAGGGTTTGAGGTTCTGGGTGAAGGGTTTGAGGTTCTGGGTGAAGGGTTTGAGGTTCTGGGTAAGGGGTTTGAGGTTCTGGGTGAAGGGTTAAAAGGTAAGGCAGGCAGGCATAACTCCTGTCCCCAAGCCGGACTCAATTAAACTCCCCTGTAGAAGAAAGTATTGATGTGTATAACATTCCTACAGCTCCAAACACACCCCCAACATGAAAGTCCCTAAAAACCTTGGAGCTGGTGGTCTGAATGCCCTTTGGATTATTCATGCACGCTCCTCCACAGGGTCTTCTGGACAGGCCATACTTGTGTCTTTCTTCTTTCTGCTGACTCTCCAGGCAGGTGTCAGTCTCACTCAGTACTGCTTAAATATGCCTGATCTTAATTACCTTAATTTATTTAACCCTTATAGTCATGTGAACACACCACAGCACAATGTGAACTTCTTTTTCTGCATTTTAACCCATATACCAAGTGAAGCAGTGGGCTGTCGCCAGCGAGGGGCGCTGGGGAGCAGTGTGTGGGGATGATACCTTACTCAAAGGTACCTCAGTGGTGATTCTAGTATTTGGGATTCGAACCCCCAGCTTTCTGATTGCAGGGCCAACGCCCTAACCAGTAGGCCGTCCACTAATGAGAATTTTAAATGTTATATTTTAAATACCATCTGCACAAGGTGCCTTTGACAGCCCATATCTTTTGAAGAGAATGGAGTCTACCAGAGTGTACAGAAAGGGAATTTTTACTATACACTGTTTTGGCAGAAATTAAATTGAAGTAAAAAAATGTGACAACCATCCCCGGTCTCCCCTATATATCCACATCGACCCAATGGGGCGGGGGTTAGGCCCCCATGGACAAATGGAGCCCCCCACCACCACCACCAAACAATCAGACTCCTGCTATTATTTACAAAACAATCCTCTCCATTAGCTTTCTCTCAAATGTATCTTAAATGAACTCAGATTCATGGATGATTTAACATGATAATGCAAAAACGATGGTGGTGTGATAACATAACTGTTAACGTTAAGCAGACCTTCATGAGATAAAAATCTCAACACAACTATCTAATTCTAAAAACAACTGCAACATTGTTGAGAAAGCTAGGTGCGTGTGTGTGTGTGTGTGTGTGTGTGTGTGTGTGAAGGAAAGTATTGTTTAGAAGGTGTCTCGCATATCAATACACCACTGCTGGTTATGAACTAAGGCTTATGTGACCCTTTGTGGTAGTGTGAAATCCCCAGATAACGAGGTACAAAAGTCTGCTAGACATTCAGGCTCCACTTACTAGTTATTTATATAAAATAATACCATAGAGTTCTTTGTATTAGTGTTCAGACATCTAGCTGCTCGGTTTTCTGCAGGTCACCCTGGAGCATAAGCGGTGTTGTGTTAAGCAGGCCTTCATGGGATAAAAACGCAACACTAGAATGTATCTACAACGCTGTTGAGAAACAATGATGTACGGATAATTCTGACAACAAAGGAGTACCTGAATGTATTTAACATGGTCACTTCTCACAAATTGGAGTCTAATGTTGTTGAATGTCAACTTAGAGACAGTTTTTTTCTCTTAATACGCCACAGTAGAAAACCACTATATGAACTTTTTTTAGACTATTAACTTTCCACGCAAAGGTGTAAGGCTAGCAGGATCTGAGAAGATTTACCACACAAATGTGTTAGATCCTCTTTTCAGATGCACCCCATGACAAGCACCCCTCACAGTAAATGCGACTCTTTTGTCTGAGCTAATGTGAATAACCAGGAGACTTTACTCAGCCTGGAAGAGAGACAGAGGCTGTAATCTCTTTGGTGCCCCCTGTGTGACTTACCTTTCTTATCCAAGGGGCAATGTTTTTGGGAGAGCGCTCTCTGCTTTCAGGGGCAATTTGGGAGAGGACATCGCTACCTGTCATGGGATGTTGGGATGTAACCAAGTTATTTCAGTTTCACACACTCTAGATTGATTACAGGCAACGCTTAAGACAATGTATGGCTGTCACGTACACGTGGCATTTATAAGAGGAAGACAGACTAGCTGACTTTGAACAGCTCCTCTGTAAGCTTTGGTCTGCTGTGTGACTTGTTTCCTTGCTGCAAGAATAAACCCACCTCTTAACTTTGACTCAGTTTCGTGGTGAGCTTCTTCTAAACAAGAGTCCTTTGGAATTTCAATGCCATTTTTGTTTTAAACCTTGTTAACTTTTTTTTTTTACATTTTCACTTTGTACAGCACTTTGGGTCAATTTTGTTGCTTTAAAATGAGCTTTATAAAGCTTGCTGACTTATGGTTATAGGGGTTAGTATCAAACAATATCAAATCCGAATCCGAAAACCTTATTGATCCCAGAGGAAACTGCTTAATGACTAGATGACTGGGGGATTCCATGTATGCAATGATCTGTACCTACAAAAAGTGTTCCAAGGAAGGACAACCAGTGATCCAGCGATGGGGTCATGGCCCCCGAGGCTCATCGATTGCTGGGTTTAGAAAGCTAACAGGAACCTCTTACAATTTTCTGGTCTTTACTTCTTCAAATGATGTTTTCATCTTAAAAAAAAAAAAAAAAAACCTAATCTAAAAAATACACTCTTTGACAGATTTTTTTTTATGTTGCCACAAGTTTGAGACCTTTCATTTTCAGATAGTTCCCCTTTTCTTAGTTAATTCACAGAGCTTTTGGTAGCTTGAGTTGTATTTATTTTCTTCACTGTGATTGTCCAAACTGTTCGTGTTCCGTCTGTATTTGCAGCTGTTCTAGAGAGAAATTGTTCTCTTTCTATTCTCCTCTGTGGGCAAATGGTAGAAACGCATCTGTGTTTTAGTGTCTCCACAGTGATGAGGTCAAATGGTCACTTTACACAAAATCAGGCACAAACCACCTCTGCAAGTGTGTTTTTCCGTAGCTGCTGAGTCTGGTGTCAACACACCCATGTAATGGACCAATTTGATTACAAGTCTTTTAACAGCCAAAATATGAATAATGCTACGCATACACTACAACAACGCTAAAGCTACTCAAGCATAACCATTTACCTTCACACACCCCAGCTACTCCCCCACTGTAAACAGGATTTTCTAGTTTTATGACTTAGAAAATTTAAGCATATTTACTTTAGAACAAATGCACATTTTTCCTTCAAAGTTTTCAGAAGACTACTTTGTACATTTCAACCGTTATGTAGTTTTAGAGTGCCCATTTTGAACCTGACAAAATACCCAAACTGGTGTGTGAAAGACTTAAATAGAAGCAGTGGGAGAGTATTTTCTTCTAGAAACGTGTCAAGTAACACAATACAACAGTGTTTTGTGCAAAAAACATGGAAAAAGTTTATTGTCAAAAAAGTATGAATAAGAACAAACGTTTTTCCAAAGTACAACAAAGCAGCACAAAGAAACATGGAACTAAAAGAGACAACATTGCTTATGGCAAATAATGTCAGAACAACACTTACAACCAAGTTAACACTGTGCTAACGACAAAATGTGCAGTACAACTGGAAAGCGTTCTCCCATCCTCAGTACTGGGCGATCAGGGTATGTTCCTGCAAATCTATCCTCAGTCAAAGCCATCATCAGTGAGTGTGAATTTTAACTTTTTGACTTCTTGTGTTGTAGCATCATCTCCTTTACGCTTCTGGCCATTTCTTAAATCTTTCTTCTCTATCAAAGCTTTCCAGATGGATCGCTCTCTCATAATATTTTTCTGTATTTCAATCCTGTTCTTGAGCAAGGTCTCACACTCCCTCTGTCCCTTTTTGCACAAAGAATTATTGTGTTTTTGCACAAATCTGCCACAACTCTTGTTAAAGGCCTTTCGCTTTGCTGAAAGCATACCAGTGTATTTCGGGCCAGTCTTAGGAGCGGCAGAAACATTGATGTAAACAGGAGCTGGGGGAAACTTTTGT
>JBBIGA010021935.1:0-14420 GCA_037576975.1 Alestes dentex | reverse complement strand
TTGTAGTTCTACATTGTAAACATGGATCCTTACAACGTAGAACACTGGAATCATGGGACATATTCGGTCCTCCAGAATGTCAGGACGTAAACACAGTACTGGCATTTTCTTTGCGTTCGTTGGGATTTCAGCAGAAACTGATGGCAAGAAAATGTTGCATGCAACATTTTTTTGACGCCACCCGAACAGGCAGCGCCGGGGCTGAACACCCTTGTGGACGCTCCAATGAGCACAAAAACGGTCAGAGCTCAGTCTGCACTCACCTGACGCCACGAACGCCTGAAAAAGGCCTGATTCAGACGTCTGTGTGAACGAGGCCCAACACTTTAAGTTCTCTTTAAACAATTTTACATTATATTTTATTCAGAGATTTGCCAGATGCATAATTTCACACATTTTTTAAAAAGAAAAACAAAAACAACTTCAAAACAACTATAGTATTTTTAATATAGGTGGCATGTCACATCATATTTATCCACAAGAGACATTTATTGTTTGTTTTATCTTTTAACCGTTTGTTTTGGGAAAAAAACATCTGAATGTTAGTGTCATCATTAGCTTTTAAACTTTCACTTAAATCCAATTTTACCTCAGATTTGGCACACAGTTATTGTTTGATGAATTATTTTGGTGATTATAATTGTGAAATTAAGTTCACAATTTGCTCAAATTTGTTTTCCTTTGTTTTTTGTTAATTATAAAATGTTTTCATTATTCATCTCTAGGGTCTTTAATTTACAATAAAACGGATGGAGCAGGATGGTGTTACACTGCTTATTGTGATTCGGTATGCCACGTACACAAGGAGGGTCAACCTTGCTCTACTACTTCTCCCCCTTCAACCCCCACTACAACTACGCCTACTACTACTACAACTAAAACAGCTACTCCTACTACTATAACAAGTACTAGTAGTAGTCCTCCTTCTACTACACCAACTATTACACCTCGAAAAGACTGCACATTCCTAGTTCCACCAAGAAAGGTAATTTGGATAAATTCAACCAAATTCATTACACTTTATTTACAGTTTGTAAAAGCTTAACATTAATGTTTCAGTTCATTTTTACCCGAACGTGATATGTCCTGATGCAACATAAAATTAAGCATCACATTTTTCCTCAATTTATATAGATAACATTAATTATTTGTGTATTCTATATTTTCAGAATAAAATATTATAAGTACCTATACACAGAACAGTGGGTGCAAAGTACTTTGAATGTGGTATGTGCAACAGTTTGTGAAGCTTCACTTAGGAAGTTGCTTCTGAGGAGTGACAGAAAAAACAGCCCTTTGATTTCAGTTGCTTGAGATATGTAATTTTCTTAAAAAGCTTCCTCCTCATCAAATGACTTGCCATTTGAATACTTGCTATTAGCTATGTGAATATTCTATTCTTGTCCTGCATATTTAGAGAGTTGCTCACAGTACGATGAGTTCCAGGTGTATGACACCAAGCAGGGGGTATATGTGAATGTTTCCCAAGTTATGGGTTTGCACATCAGTTATGAGTTTACACATTGTAAATATATGACATTCAGACTAATAATCAGATAATCTGTCTGATCACTTTTTGATGTAGGTAACATAAAACATTTGAAGGAGTAAAACTATAAAGGGATGTAGTTTATTTTAAAAAGATGGGTTTACTATTTTCTTTGTGTTCCTCATCAATATCAGGAGGGAGAAACATGGACTGAGGACTGCTTAAAAAAAACGTGTGTAAATGGTACAATTGTCACAACACCCATTGGTTCAATAGATCGAGTTCCAGAATGTGCAAATAACCTGCCTCCTGTGAAGAATGGTTGTAATTATGAATGTCAATGTGAGTTAATTCTGTCCAGATCTTTCACTAAACATTTAGGAGATACTGTTGAATTAAAAAAAATTATGAATACATTTCAGATTTATCAGAAAGATATTTACTTCTATATTGTAACTTTGTTCTTCTTTGCGAAACTACAGGTAGATGCACGGGTTGGGGAGATCCACATTACGTGACTTTTGATGGACAGTATTATGCTTTCCAAGGAAACTGTACATATGTGTTGGTCCAGGAAATCATCAAGAAGTATAATTTCAGTGTCCACATAAAGAATTATTATTGTGACCTTATCCATGAATTGGCTTGTCCTGAGAGTTTAACAATTTACTACAAATCATATAAAATCGAGTTGAAACAGAAAAAGAACCCAACAGTGAACAAAGTAAGTGGCTTAATAAAATGATAATAAACAGAATACTGCTTATGTGTAAGCTAGTATAGTACTTATGTAATAGTTTATGAACAAACTGAATTTGACCACAAGACAAGCATTTTGTGTCAGAAGACAAGGCAAAAATGTTTTGTATATTTGACTATATAATAAATGCATGCATAATTAGATGTAAAGCCAAACATGATGGAGTGCATCTTATCATTTTCTGCTTTAAACAAATTGATAGCAATGAGAAAAGCTAGGTAGCTCTTTCTATACCAACTTGATTGGTACAGAATAAGAGATTTTTGTCATTAGGTGGGCATATCCTTTTTTGGGGGTAGGCACAAAGCACTTTTTGGGCAGTAGCTTGACAACCATTTTGCCAAATTGCTAAGTTTGTTTAGCAAGTTGGGCTCATAATGAGTAGCTAACATATGTGTAGTAGGGCTACATAGTGGTGGTGGTCTAGTGGGTAGGATACTTGCCGCTGGAGGTCATGTGTTTGAATCCTACCTTCAGCACACCACCACTGGGTCCCTGAACAAGACCCTTAACCCCAAGTTGCTCCAGGGAGACTATCCCCTGTAGTTAGGGAATGGAAATCACTTTGGATAAAAGTGTCTGCTAAATGCCGGAAATGTAGTAAATAGGTGCCAAAAATTCCATTTCGTTCACTCAACAAAATGACTTAAGGAAATTAAGGCTATAGGCTCATTCAGTATAATTCATAATATAATGACAAATAGATGCTGCTGACCCAATTTCCAACAAATCAGCCATGAAATAACTTGTTAGTTTGTTGGTACCACAGACATCAACACTCACTGTAACATTATTGTGATGTCAATCATTTAGTGTTTTAGACTCCTTAGAATAAGCCAAATGTATAATTTTAAGGAGGACTGCTTAATGGCCAAAAAAGAATCATCCATGAAAACATCAACTTTTCTGAGATTAAATGAAACCATTGCAACCTTTGCCATACTCACTTTTTAGACAATATTTTACATGTGTTTTAAACCATGTTACCTAAAATTATTTTATTTCTCACAGGTATATGTCGATGGTGTGGAGAAGTTCCCAACCATCTCTTATTCAGACTTTACCATCACTAGTACTGGGATTCTGATGACTGTCAACATTCCCGCTATACAAGCTCAGATTACCTTTACAGGGATGAACTTTCTAATCTATCTGCCATATTCCTTTTTCTACAACAACACTGAGGGACAGTGTGGTAAGTGTTGCTACTGTTCTGTAACATAATATGTACTGGGTTTGCCTTTTAACATTATTATGGTACTGAATTATTTTTAGCCATTATTTAAAAAAAATGTATATTTCAATGTTTAAAAGTACTAGATTGCATAAGTGGCACTTTTGTTCACTGAACTGGTTACTTAGTTTTAATGAATTATCTTGAAGGTGTTTGTGACAACATCACAACAAATGACTGCAGACTTCCTAATGGGAAAGACCAGTCATGTGAGATTGCAGCAGGTGCTTGGAAAGTGAACGATACATTCTGTCAAACCTCCACCACCCCCGCTCCAACCAAAACCACAACAACCACAACCTCAACTAAAACTAAGAGTACAACTCCAAAAGTAACATGTGACCCACACATCTGCAAAATCATCCTCAGCAAGTAAGACACATATGATGATACATTTTTAATTTATGATAGATTTTTTTAAAGGGATAAAGCATTTCAAAATTTGAGTCACTCATGTCAAAAGGTCATTCATAACTTGACCTTTAGCACTAATCAGTATTTGCAATCAATATTTTGCATAATTTCATGTCAGTCTTTTATGCTGTTGCTGTGGATTGCAATGCATACCTGCTTTAGTTCAGATGAATTAGTTTTCCAACATAAACTGCTCTTTTGCAATTCTAAAATTGAGGTCCTAATGTTCAGGTCCTAGACAACCAAAACCTACCCACACCACCCCACTACCATGTTTGAATGATGGTATAATGTTCCTGCTGTGCATAGTGTTCCTTCTGTGTACTAATTTTTGGACCCCCTTTGCAGTCAGATATAGTTGAACAGTTTGTTGTTTCAGCTTTTCTGGATTTTTTGTTGACCACGGTTGACCATACTGTACTTCTAAAAATGTTATACGAACTACATCACTACAACTGTAAACGTCAATTGGAGTGTCTTACATTCAACAGGGCTGACTGTATTTAAGCATAGTTGTGTTCAGTCAGATTAATCTCATTAGAAATAAAATGTAGTTGTTTTGTTGCCTGAGAAACTATGAGAGCAATTATTTTTTCACAAGTATGATTTGCGTGTTGCATTGCTTTTATTTCCTCAAACAAGTGTGTTTTGTGTTTAAAAAGGTAACTTAGTATAATATTACAACAATCTAAAACCTGTTATTCTGACAAAAAATAAAGAAAATAAGGGACAGTCACAGTCCTTTTTACTGTACTATACATGATGCATGCAGAAATATTGTGAATGACAGTTTAATACTGTTAACATATCTATGCAATGTATAATGAATATTTAATGTTTCTTCATCATTTTTCAGTCATACTAGATTCACTTCTGTATCACATCTGTATTTTTTGTTCTTTCACAGGGTGTTTGAACCATGCCATGCATTTTATCCCCCCGAAAATTACTATACTGCCTGTAAGTTTGATGTGTGCAGCATGAGGAATGCTACTGGCTGCTTCAGCTTGGAGAGCTATGCTAGCTTGTGTGCTACAATGTCTATATGTGTGGACTGGAGAAATTCAACCAATGGACTTTGTGGTAAGAGCACAAAACACAATTGTCATAAAACATCGGCTCGCAAAATACCGATGACTATTGTGATGAGCATTTATTCCACCTCATAGAATACAAGTGTCCCAGTCCGAAAGTCTACCGAGCATGTGGTCCTGCAGTGGAAGAAACCTGCAATTCAAGGTAACAGAGCCATTACACCTAGACTACATTTCTGCTGGAAAATGCAAAGTGTGAAACCAGTGTGTGGAGATTCTGCACACAGCATAGTATCGAAGCACTGCATCATCTGACACTCATCATTTAGCGCACTATTGTTTACCATTTAACTACCGAGGAGAGTGTTGAACCACACTCTCGCCCAAAAACAAGTGGGGAAAGTGCACTGGCGTTCACTGGCTGATTATTTTTAAATAACCACAACAGTGTTTTTTACAACTGACCTGAGCCCTTGTGCCTTGATGTCTGTTTATGAGTCTGCTGTGTCTTTAGCTCAGTAAGACTGAACGTTTGCCCTGGGTTTTCCTTACTTTTAAGTAATCAATACTTGGCCCCTGATCAACCGGTCAACCCTAATCAATCTGATCAGTCGAAACTCTGAATACATGCACACCACACACAAACAGATATTTTGGCATTGGAACCATGCCAATATGTCAAAAACTGTAGGAGTAGAGGTGCCAAATTCCAGCTATGAAAAGAATAAAAATAATAACTAGATTGTATTGCAGCATGTAGCTGCATTCACGGGCTGATTATTTTTATTAAACCACAACAAACAGTGACACATTTTTTTTTAATAACTGACCTGAGCTTTATTTTCTTGAAGTCAGTATTAAATGATCAATACTCTGCGGCTGATCAACCGATCCAAAATCTGAATGCACTGCATATTAATGGGCGTTTTGGCATTGGAACCATGCCAATATTTCAAAACCTGTAGGAGAAGAGGCACCAAATTCCATTTATATAAATAATAATAATATAAAATAAATAAAACTGAAGAAGAATAACAGTGTGATTGTAAATGAAACAGATGAACATAACTGAAAAGTCTGCATATGGGTGAAAGAACAGTGGTTAGAGGTTATAACCGGATTTGAAGAGATGGGTTTTGAGAGGGGACTTGAAAGTTGGCAGGTCTGTACAGTGTCTGATGGGTTGTGCTAGGGAGTTCCAAAGGGAAGGGGCAGCTACAGAGAAGGCTCGGTCACCCCAGGTTCAATGCTTTTGTCCTGACAGGCGGATGTAGGAGGCTGGCATCTGCGGAGTGAAGGTTACGAATATCTCAAAGTCCAGTGTTTTTTGTATGAACATTTTAGTCATTCAGTTTGTACTGTTGATGGTAAATTTTCACTCTTCTTTTTGCCATGAATCCAGGTACAATAACAAGTTTGTGGACTGTGGGTCTCAGATGTGTGCAGGGTTGAGGGAAGGTTGCTTCTGTCCTAATGGCACCACTCTCTTTAACACTGCTACTGACGTATGCACTACCACTTGTGGTAAGTAAAAATGTGACTTCCAATTGATATGATGAATTAACACAAGCTGTAACAGGAATGCATATTCTCTTTTGTGCTTATAGACCAAATAGGACCTAGAATTGCTTAAACCTGGGCTCTGCTGGTTTATTAAGTCTCTGTAAATGTACTCACTAATGTATTTCTTCTGTATCATAGCTTGTACAGGTCCTGATGCACTCCCTAAAAAGGTGAGTTAACTATACAGTTTGGATTTTTTTAGAAAGTGTTGTTTAATCCTCCGTTACCTGTGACCACTGGCCTTCTCTGGTTAGTAATTTACTAATGTTTCCTGACATACCATTGTAAAGTTTTAGGACTTTTTTAAATCCTAGGCGGTAGAAATAAAGTTTTTGCAGTATTGGAGCAGTCCAGATTGTTTTGGAAATGTTGATAGATGGCTTTCTTTCTGTTATATCGAGTATAAATCTGTTCTAAACTGGATATCTAAATAATGTGGGAGGAATATGTTTTAAAAAATCAATACGTTGATTTTTATTCAATTATTAGACAAACTACATAATAAAAGGAAATTAACATCTCGGGTTACAGTGTTTGTCTTGATTCTGGCTGGTAAACCATGGTGATGCACTCGCAGGAGGCACTTGATTTTGTTCAATAAGCAAACGATGGGAAAATACTAACAAAGGAATTTAGCCCTCCCAGGCTCTGGCTCACAGTCACAGTTCAGCAAAAGTCACCTGAGCTTTAATCTGAACCAAGGTAAATCTAACATCTAGCATCAGACAGGTAGATCAGTCCAGCAGGCAGACGAGGGTTTTCTGCTGTCTGTACAGTCCACTGCAGTCTGTTCCTGTCCTGTTTAGTGGCTGCTCCATACCAGAATGTGGTGGAGGAGCACAGGACGGACTCTGTGACTGCAGTGTAGAACTGGATCAGCAGCTCCACTGGAAGACTGTATTTCCCCAGTTATCTCAGGAAGTACATCCTCTGCTGAGTCCTTTTGAGGATGGAAGAGATGTTGGTCTCCCACTTCAGGTCCTGGGAAATGGTGGTACCCAGGAACTTGAAAGTCTCTACAGTAGACACTGGGCTGTCTGATATGGTGAGGGGGAGCAGTGTTTAGGATGTCTCCTGAAGTTCACTGTCATCTCTACAGTCTTAAGCGTGTTCAGTTCCAGGTTGTGCTGACTGCACCAGAGTACCAGCCGCTCAACTGATGACAGAGAAACCAACTAGTAGGCACAACTGTGAGCAAACATTGGACTCCCAGCTGAGCTGGGCTTTAGAAGGGAAATGTAACGAGGGACAAGTGTCCTGAATGAATAGACTATACCAACATTCCAGAGACAGAAGGGGAGGTTGAAGAATGCCCAGGCTTAGTATTCTGGAGACCAGGATGGCCAGGGGCATGGAGACACGGCCGTTACAGTGTTTTACTGCATGAACAGAATAACTAGGAGTTTAACACATTTCAAGAAGCAGCACTCTTTTCTTTTAATTCACACACTGTAAATTAAAAATACAGTACATAAAATGTTAGAAGTAGAAATATACAATTTATCAAGAACATTAGGGTTCAAACCTAACATCTTGCATGCTCTCATTATGTTTTTCTCCTGCAGCTGGGAGAGACATGGCGCATGGACTGTAAAGACTGTGTATGCAATCCAGAGACCTTGAGTTCAGAGTGTAAACCTGTCAAGTGTCCAACTATAGAATCCTGTAACAAACTCGGATATGAGATCCAGACAGTGGACTGCTGTCCAAAGTGTGGTGAGTTTAGATTTTTTTTTTTAAAGCAAAAACTAATTTTTAAATTAGTTTTATATTAAATTCAAAATAATTTAGTATAAATTGGCAATTCAGAGCTTGGCCTGAATTTGAAGGTGTGTACATAGGAGTACATAGAGGCTCACACTCAACAAATGACTAAACAAATGTTTCTTTTTTGGACAGAGACAACATACTAATCACAAAGATCAAATTCTTCATTTATTCCTGCCTAGCCATTATACCAGCATCAAGCTGTACCTCAGCACACAGTACTGAGAAACAAACAATTCACATAATTTCACAGTGCTTTCAGTTTTTGTGGCTGTAACTAGTATTCTTTTTGACCTTAGAATGATAGTGTTAGAATCTGCTGTTTTATTTGCATTGGAAACATTTGATTACATTTATAAACTATCAGGTGAAAAATAATTTATAAATGAGTGTAGAGGTTTTTTATCTGTTTCTGAGGACATTTAAACATACAATAAATAGCCTGGCATGCATTTTTGCGAATATATTATGTACTAATGTAATTATGCATTCACCCAGCATCCCCTCACCTCTTCTCTCTCTCTCTCTCTCTCTCTCTCTCTCTCTGTCCCTCTCTTTCTCTCTTACAGCGTGCAATCCGAGACTGTGTCCACCTGTTAAAACCAGATGTGACCCTGGATTTGAGCTAGTACAAAATGTGACTGAGGACTGTTGCTTGGATGTCAAATGCAGTAAGTCTCACAAGCTCTGCTTCACATGACCTACACTTTCATTCTAGATGTTACATTAAAGGCATTTTGTGGAGTATACTGGAGTATTTATTGTCAACCTGCCTGTTTTTTTCTTCAGTACCCAAGCCTGTCTGTGTCTTCAATGGCATGGAATATAAGGTAAGATTTCTGATATGTCTGTTGTTCTTACTTTGCATACCGACATGGGAGTGTAACATTTGTGCGTATTTTAAACATGATATCAGTTTCATTAGTAATGCAGTCGTCTTCTAATTAAGAATAGACTATACAGTCTATGTTCAGTAACACATTTCCTTACAGATTTTGTGCGGTAAAGTGATAGATTTCTTATTTACTCATGAGTACAAGTTCAGCAAACTTATGTAGGTAAGACTATAGTTGCAGCAGTGCAGTACAGAAATAAATGGAAAATGTATTACTGACAACTATGTTGTGTCCATTTATAGCTTGGAGTTAAAGTTCCAGTTCCAGACAAGTGTAAGGACTGCAGCTGTAGTTCCACTGTGGATCCCAATACTGAACTTCTGAGTGTACAATGCTCTCCCGTGGCTTGCAACACCTCTTGTCCTCAGGTAATGTTCTTAATCTACTTGAATAACAAAAATGTGAACTAAATAGACAGGGTAGCCATTCCATGCAAACGACCAGAGCGCCTTTGGAGGCATGTTTTAGTGATGTGCGGGTCAGTCCATATCCCACGGGTCCTGTGGGCAAACTCACAGGTTAGGTGGGTTGAGATCAGCTCACTAGAAATTTTTGCAGGTGTGAGCGGGGCAAAGCAGCATTCTGACTAAGCAGCATTCTGAGTAAGTTATAAATAACTACCAGAAACATTGTGGGTTGTGTCAGGGCAAGTTGACTCTCATTAAGGATTGCGCAGGTCATAAAAACCGTAACTACTAGGAATGACTACAGCACATTCACCTCCACTCCTCCAACCCAGAAAACTCCTCTGCTAAACAAGAGGCTTCTAAAATTCAAATACAAGCATTTAGACGAATCAAAACTCTTTTAGAACAATGTACTCAGGTCAGACAAAACATAACTAGCATTAATTTTGCAATTGTTGTGCTTGGAGATAGGGGTTTTGTGGATGTTCCCAGGAATCCCACAGTGAAGTAGCCAGGTGGACACAACATGATATGCGATTCCTTCTCCGCAGAAAGTTCTGGAGCATTACACACCCTCAAGGAAACATAAATGGAGCCTGAAGATATTAGAAGAGAAGAATTTAATTTAATCACCTAAAGCAAAAAGCTGTGTATTAATGTGGACCGAGAGTTCCCATTCCCAGTCCTGACACCTCCATGCTTGGCATATTTTTGAGTTTTCTCCTCTCAGCCCACCAGAGGTTAAATCAGTTGTCCTACATGAGGGAACCTTTTAACTTTGAGGAACTGAAGACCAAAACACAGCAAAAAGCAACATACTTCTTACTGTGAGATTTAAATGCTGTTACTGCCAGCAAAACTTTGCAACAAAGTACTAATTTTATCACAAGTCTAAAGCAAACCAAATGCTGGAAAAAATGTACTGCGTTTACTGTTTCGTTTTTAGAATCAACTTGCATGTAAATTGAGCATCATCTGAGATGCAATAAATGAATGCTTATCAATGTTGTTTTTATTTAGGGCTTCATCTCTGTTCCTGACCCAGAAAACTGCTGTCCAAAATGTGAACAACAAGAATGTATTTACACAGATCCAAAGGGTGTGGTAAACACAGTCAAGGTATGCTCAACAAATTCAAAGTTTTTGATCCATTCATTGTTGTAGGGTAGCCATTCCTATACTGTCTCTTACTGTTTCAGGTTGGAGAGAAATTTGTCCCTCCAAATGAAAAGTGTGTGAGCTATGATTGCACTAAAGTCACAAACAACTTTGTGTTGGTGGCAATCACTTCATGCCCAGCATTTAACCAAGAAAACTGCCTACCTGTAAGTCTGTCAATCTAAAATGTTCTACAGAAAGCCTTTTACTCATGCTAAACCTGCATTAGACTTTCCGGAGTTTTAGGAAAGGAATATAATAGTAAGGTATAATCGATACTACTCCCCCTGTTTTTCTTCAGGGCACAGTGACGACCACACCAGATGGGTGTTGCCAAACTTGTAAGACGATGAAGTTTCTTTGTCTCCATTTCTGCATTTTACTGGTTTATTACTTTGTTTTATTAAACAAAGTGTTTTGTCAAAGTTCACATATGATAGTTTTCACTGATATAACTGACAATAAAAAGTATAATACTACTACACACATATCCATAACCATTACCAACAATTCCCTAAAGGTTATTAATAATGTCAACTGCCTTTCCAGGCTATATCCATTCAGATGTTCTCATGAACTGAATTCTGGACAAATTTTGCTCTATTATATTTGCTTTACATTGCTGGGGAACTCTAGCGGACCATTACCACACTTCATTAAACAATCAAAGTAATTTTTTATATGGTGTATTTTATCATATTGTGCTTTGTGTTTTTTAAAAAAATCAAGATCCGAGGCCTTACATCACAGTAACTCTGCTTCACACTCTGTTAGAACACCCTTTTACAGTGGCAAAATTACTTAATTGCATAGTTCAATAAAGCATGCTTTATTAAAGTACTTTCAGAGTGTTAAAACATATTATTTTGCACTGGCACCTTAAAATACTTTTGAAAATACAGGTGAGATGAAGAACTGTCGTGTCCAGAGGAACAACACCTACCTGGTGGCCAACAACTGTACCTCCATAAAAGCTGTGGAGATCACCTCCTGCACCGGCTCCTGTGACACCAGCTCAATGTGTGTACACACAAACACACACACACACACACACAGACACACACACACACATTGGTAGGAGAAGAGGTGTAAATAGTATAGCAGGAATCAGAGACTTACCTTGTAGTGAAGGACATTGTATTTGACATTCACTCACAAAGAAATGGCTTTTTATAGTAGTTCTGTTCCTCTCCTCATTCTGATGGACATGTTTTTTTTTTCTTGTGCAGATACTCAATGTTGGCAAACAACATGATGCACCACTGCTCCTGCTGTCAGGAACTGCGTACCAGCAAAAAGAAGGTGCAGATGAACTGTCCTGGCAACACCCATGTCATGTACGACTACACTTATGTTGAAGAGTGTGGCTGCAGCGTCACAGAGTGCCACAGCTAAAACAGCAGTCATTAAAAACGTTACTTTTCCCTAAACCACCAAGCATCAGAGAAAGAGATTTAGGTCCTTTCCGTATTGTTATGTCAGAGATATTTTTTGGTGATTCATGTTAGATTATGTTGCATTATTTCTTTGACTTTGAGGGAACGGGGTTCGATATTTTTGCTATTCTGCATGCTTTGATTTAGCCAACACTATTTATCATGACGGCCATTTGCTTTTTTCTGTTTCTTGTCTTTTTATAAAATGTGTAAACTCCTTATGATCAATGATTAAAATAAAATTAAGCATCATCAGCAGTCTATTATTTTAATGGATCTTTTTCTACCACGTAGATTATTACATGTCTACAGAATTCCAATTCCAGAATGTATTATACACAGATAATTAATCAGCTGAGTCAGTTATTTAAAGTGAATTCAACATCAAATAGTTAGCTTTTATGCACAAACAGAGTCAACAGTTAACAGCAGACTTTAATTCACAGACGCAATCAACAGCAAACATGTGGAAATACACTCAAACTACATTTAAACAAGATAATACTGTTTTAAATCATCCTCTACCCTCAGAAGATGATATGAAAAAGTGAGATCAGTATTTTCACCTCAAGAAGGCTAAGCATTAAGTTGGATTTATTGAGGATGGCTAATTTAAGTGATTTGAATTAATTTAAAAGTAAAAGTAAAGTCTGAAATGTTTCTGCCATCATGCTTTTGTGATACACTGGGGTGATAGTTCTTTAAAACACAAATGTGAAAAAAATTCAAAATGTGGATTTTTAAAAATATATGCACCTGGAAAAGGGAAATTGACAAGGAATAGTTGGCCAAAGGTGGTCTGTGTAGCTGTTCCTCAATTACTGGGATGTGACTGTGTGAAAAAATGCTGTCCAAAGACAAAACCCGATTTTGCTTGGCCTGGCACAGTAGAATCTCACTCAAACTAGATATATTAATAGTTGGCAGCTCCAGAATGTGTTGTATTTATTCATATATACAATATGCATTAAGACTGTTCATTGCATTCATTCATTATCTGAGCCACTTATCCAACCAGGGTGCTGGAGCCTCTCCCAGTGCCCAAAAGAGATAGAGACAAACTCTGGACAGGCCACCAGTCCGTCCCAGGGCAGACACACAGACCAACACACTCACACCTTGGGGTAATTTAGCATCATCATTATTTGTACTGTAGTGTGTATTATGCATTTATATGTACACTGATCAGACACAACATTAAAACCACTGACAAGTGAAGTGAAATAACTTTGATTATCTTGTTACAATGGCACCTATAAAGGGGTGACATTTATTAAGCAGCAAGCAGACAGTCAGTTCTTGAAGCTGTTGTGTGGGAAGCAGGAAAAATGGACAAGCGACTTTGACAAGTGCCAAATTGTGATGCTAGATGACTGGGTCAGAGGATCTCCAAAATTGCTGGTGCGGTGTTTGCAATATTTTGTGGTCAGTACTTACCAAAAGTGGTCCACTGAAGAATAATCAGTGAA
The DNA here is from genome assembly GCA_037576975.1 of Alestes dentex. Lineage (NCBI taxonomy): Eukaryota > Metazoa > Chordata > Actinopteri > Characiformes > Alestidae > Alestes > Alestes dentex. The sequence goes on along the minus strand of JBBIGA010021935.1, from coordinate 793 downwards.
CCAGTGACAGGGACATAGATGCAAAATACCAACTGATGCACACACGGAGTGTCTAGTCTATCTGGCCTGTTTGGTCTGATTGCAAAAAAGAGCAGCTGTAGCACAAATTGCTAAAACAGTTAATGCTAAATATGACAGAAAATGGAAACACAATGCATTGTGGCTTGTTGCACATGGTCTGAGCCTCAGACTGATCTGAGAAGAAGGGAAGAAGACAAGCCGGCGGTGGCAGTGTAAAACCCTGCAAAATGTTCTGCTGGATTAGAGTCAGCATGTCTGCCGTGTGGGCACATTTCAATATATCTAAAGCTGCTTTCAGACCGAATGCGGCATGCGCTATGGTTTTGATCATCTGATCTGCCGCCACGAGAGGTCGCGGCGGACCCGGGACTATGGCCACGGGAGGCCGCAAATAAATCCCCAACGTTCCAAGATGTCTGTCTGCCCCCGAGCCTCACTTCCTTTCTCCCGCCTGGACTAGGCGAGGGGACACAGCGCTGCGCTGGGCCAGAGCGTAGCCGCGTGAACGCTGTGACAGACATCTTGGAACGTTGGGGATTTATTTACAGAACTTAAAACAGAAACAAACAGAAAAACGGGCTCGTGGGCCGAACGTGAAATTGGAATGTGGTACAGCAAGGACAAGGGTTAACACACGAATAACAATACTAACGACTATTCCCCTTTTACGAACTACTACTACCTTTAATGAACTACTTCTTTCTCTTTCGGCTTTACCCTTCAGGGGTCGCCACAGCGAATCATCTGTCTCCATTTAGTCCTATGTGCTGCA